>PVKB01000187.1:994020-1008639 GCA_004027205.1 Ctenodactylus gundi | reverse complement strand
CCTTCCTTCCTTCCTTCCTTCCTTCCTTCCTTCCTTCCTTCCTTCCTTCCTTCCTTCCTTTCAACAGGGTCTTGCTTTGTAGCCTAGATTGGTCCTGAACTCCAGGCTGGCCTTGGACTCAGGACAGTCAGCCTGCCTTGGCCTCCCAGAGTGCTGGAATTACAGGCGTGTGCTGACACACTCAGTTTTTGGTGCTGGAGAATGGTACTCAGGGCCTGTGCTTGCAAAGGCAAGTGCTTTAATCGCTGTGCCATTCCTCCTCCAGCCCTGGGCACTTTTTTAAAATGTACTTTGTGCTTCTTTGGATTTTCCTTAGTTCCTACTTCTTGGTGTTCTTTGTCCAGGGATTCTGAGAATCAAGCTATTGGTTTTCCCTATATAAAGTGTCCTTATTATAGTGTTCTCGACTCTTTTACGTCCTGCCATTATAGGTTGATAAAATACTTTCTTACTATCCTTCTAGGCATTTTTTAAAAAATGGACAGAACACTGAAAGTGTTATTTTTTCAGAGCAGGTTTTAGTTCACAGCAAAATTAAGAAGGTACCAAAATCTGCCTACGTGGTATATTTGTTACAATTCTCATTTCTTTGAATCATCCTTTGGAGAAGATGTGCTGAAAGGAGAAAAACTAGAATTTATTGGAAATTTTGCATAGTCAATCAAGCAGGACTATCCAGCCTGTAGCGTGCCATTTTTGCCCCTGATTTTTTAATATTATAATGAAAATTTAAAGAAATTTTAATGCATATATACACTAACCATTACATATGCTATATATGGCCCTGTACAGTACTTTTCACAAAAAAAAGGAAGGGCAAAATCCAGTAAGCACAGGTTGGGCATACCTGTCAGAGCTAGCTAATATCATGCTCTTATCATGTTTAAATGGGTTAGGGAAATTTCAGAATGCAGAAATTAGTAGGCAGATTTCTTAACTGTTGGTGAATAATCCAAGAGAGAAATGACCAGATAACTTTAATCTAAAAATAGTGTCCTTTGTCAATCTTAGTTTTGATGTCAGTCTTTTATTTTTTTTCCCAGTTGCTCTAGGTCGTAACCAGCCTTTGAAAAAGGAGAAACCAAAATGGAAAAGCGATTATCCTATGACAGATGGACAGCTGCGCAGCAAGAGAGATGAATTTTGGGACACTGCACCAGCTTTTGAAGGCCGTAAAGAGATTTGGGATGCCTTGAAGGCTGCTGCACATGCCTTTGAGAGCAACGATCATGAACTGGCACAAGCAATCATTGATGGTGCAAATATAACATTACCACATGGTAGGTTTAGTGTTCTTCAAGGACAAAGGGAACATAATCAGCTTGTTCTTAATAATAAGAAATCAAATGGGAATAAGCTTTGGTTTTTCTTGCTATGTGTTATTCTAAATTTTTTATTGTAGCAAAGAATGACATCCTTCTATCCCTCTGTGTACTTCCAGCTGAAGATGTGTGTATATATTTTTGTTTTAATATTAATCTCAGAAAATAATTGGTAAGTTGTTTTCAAGTTCCCATGTAACATAGTTCTCTGTAAAAATCTCTTCCCTCTGCCCTTCTTCTCCCTCCTAGTTGCTATCCCTTGGCTCATCTATAGGAGTTTCTACTTAACTGCTTTTTTTTTTTAAACCAGCATTAGATGCAGTCTCAGTTTAGATTTGATAGATGCCCCTTTAGTCATACTTTTTTTTAATCAAGCCTATTTTCAGCATAATGAAAAAAAATCCCTAAGAAGTAAGTTTTACATATTCTTAAGGATAGTTTCCTGTGATTGTAGCCTTGAGCATTATTAGAAGCCTTTGTCTTCTGCTTAGGAATGTTACTTTGAGAACAGCCAACCGAAAGCTTCAGGTGTTTCCAGGGATACAAATATGCTAGAATCACACTCTTGTTTAATCGCCTTGATTAGAAACATTAGAATTTTATACTATATTGAGATAATTTGTATTTATAGTTTTTATTTTGATTTCTGTATTCATACATTTATTTTTTCTACATAGTTTTTCAGGTTATTTTTCTAGGTTCTCCCTTTGGTTTCATTTAATAAATTATGACCTAAATTCTGTTGCATTGTTTTCTAGTATTATTGTACTACCTTCATTGTTTTTCCCCAGCATTTCTTTGTCTACATTCTTAGAGAAACGTTGGTTTTCATTGTTTAATCATTTGCTTTAAATTTTTTGACTATGTCAAATAAAAGATTCTTAGTTTACTATCTTATCAATTCCCAAATCTCCATTAGTTTTTTTAATTACCTTCCAAGAAGCATTCCTTTATTTTTGATAACTATTCTTTATTATGAAGGCTAATTAGCATGAGCTTGCATTATTGATATTTATTGAGCACCTCCTGATCACTTTTTTGACATAGGTGTAAAACCATTCCCTCCTTTATTTGAAGAACTTATAATGGAATGCAATTTCAATGTGATTGTTTAGCAATTTTTATAGTCTCTAAAATCTTGCCTCTTCTGTGAGTAGAGATTAGTAGGTGGTAAGTATCTTCTTACTTTGTTTATTTTTTTCAGTCCTATAATAATTATTATCAGCCACTCCTTTTGTGTTTGTGTGTGTGTGTGTGAGAGAGACAGAGAGAGAGAGAGAGAGAGAGAGAAGGGCTTGCCTCTGCAATTGGTTATATCCTTTTTTTGATAATTAGATTTTTCAAATAGAATGCGTGTTTGTGTAGTCCTGTAAGTAGATGGAAGAAGAGTCATATCTGTATGATTTTCTTAATTTAGAAGCCTGAGATCCAGAACCTCGGAAGTTTGTAGTTAACATAGTTGCCTATAGGAATATTTAATTATGTTCTACAAATAGTCGTCTTGTTTTAAAAGTCAAGAGTCTAAGTAGCTCTGTTTCATCTAAGTGAGGGCCCATGTATATCCTATTGAATGTGGATTCAGCTCTCTAAAGCCTCATGTCCCTCATTTCTGTTTATGTATGTGAATTGTCAAGAAAAATAATGTTGCTGGAAGCCTCACCAACCAACAGTTCAGGGAAAATTCATCTTGGAAATTTGAGACTATTTGGATGAACCTCTGTTCCTGTCTACTTAGGGTATATTTTCTGTGTGAGTATGAAGAGTCAAGTAGATATTTGAGCTTTCCTCTTTCAAAGCTCTGTAGTAACTTTCTTATTATTGATTATTTATTTATTTATATTTAAGCTGGAGAACAAGCCTAGACCCTTCACTGAGCTGCATCCCCAGCACATTTTTTATTTTTGATTTTGAAACAGGGTCTCACTAAGTCACTAAGTTGCCAAGGGTGAACTTGGACTTGGCAGTCTTCCTGTCTCAGCCTCCCATAGTGCTGAGATTACAGATTTGTGGCACCAGGCCCAGATGTAACTGCCCTTGATACCCTCTGTCTTCTTATTTGTATTGAAAGCTGATCAATATTTCTTGAATTATATTCACCCTGAATTATGCCCACTCCATACTTCGTAACTCACCATCGGTTTATAAATATTTAGTTTGTATGCTTTTACCTAGACTTGCTCAGTAGTATTTCTGAAAATATTTTAATCTTTTTTATGTAATTATATATTTGAAGTTTTACTTTTGGCACCTGTGTTGACATTCCAAAATACTTCATATTTTGAGTTTAAATTACTGCATAGCCTGTGGCTATTTAGCTCAGGTGGTGATATCAGATCCGTCTCATTTTTGCCTCTTCTATATTACTTGCAGCTATATGACTTTGGATCATTTACTTCATTTTTGAAGTCTTCAGTTATTTTGTATATAATATATGGATAGAAACTACTCCATGGGAGGTTGTATTAACTCGTTAAACTGATAATACATGTATATTGTTTACCACAGTGCCTAGTATCCTGAAAGTTTACTAAATAGTGGTCCTGATGACCTTATTTCCTGAACTCTGATTTTAGCAAGTATATTCCCTGCAGCAAAATCTTAAAGATTTTGATAGTTTTGGGATGTATTATCTACTGGTGACAGCTTTTAGGAATATCTACCTATGAGTATATATTCTTGATCAAATTTTGAGGCTGGGTTGATTCAGTAGTGAACCTTTTAGTAGATTTACTAACTGGGAAGCAAAATGTGGTAGGGGCCTGGGCTTGCTCCTACCACAACAAAGAAAGGAGGCAACATGGCCTCATCAGTGGAAGCAGACAGCATGACCTTGACAGAAGAGCAAAAACGCAAAGCATGGATGCACACATAAGTTAGCATCATCCTCATCGTTCATTTTTATCCCCTTCACCTGCATCCTTTAGTATGCCCTGTAAGAGGATTAGATCCACAGTTAAAGTGCTTGCCTGCTGAGCTCAGGGCCCCGAGATGGATTCCCCACCACCACATAAACTGAGTGTAGTGGTGCACACCAATAATGCCAGCACTTAGGAGGCTACACAGGAGGACTGCTGTAAGTTCAAGGCCAGCCTGGGCTTCATCGTGAGTTTAGGACCAGCCTGTTCTACAGAGCAGGACCCTATCAAAAAAAGAAAAAAAGAAAAGAAAAAAGAAAAAGTAATTGAGCACGTTGTAGACCAGCAATCTAGAAAAGATCCTGAGTCACACTCTCCTTCCTAAGATTTCTTCAATCAGATCTCCTGTGTGGCTTTCATCTTTTCATCTCTGTTTTCTGGTGTTTTTTTGTTACTGGACAGAGGTCCTGGGACCCCTTTTTCCAGGATCTTAGTGACCTGCCCAAGAATTGGGCAGGCAAGCCATGAGGATATCATGGTTCCTTCAAACACATAAGAATTTCCCAGTCATGGGGCCAGATTGGCTGCAGCCCTTTTCTAAAATTCTAGTGACTCAGGCAGTGGCGGCATGCCAGCAAAAGATTACACGATACTCGGTTAGTGTGCTACTGGGTACAGGTTTATTAAAAGATTGCACATTTTCTTATGGCTGATATGGTCCCAAGAGCACTCCACTTGCCTATGTGTGTGTGAAAAGGAGAAAGGGCTGATCTCTATTGCTAGGCTCCTTTGACTCTTTGGAAAGGCACTGAGAGGCTATATGTCCCATGTGGATGGAACAGAGAGGTAACTTGTCCATTTCCAGGATCTGCCTGGTCTAGCACAAGGAAACATGCATTTTGATTGCTCTGATGAGCAGCATGGGAAATTTGGAGGCACTGGGTTCTCCACATACATTCTCTAGAAAACTTCTTGTTCTCTTAAGTATTTTGTCTGGTTAATTTCTGGCTTGACTCACCTGAATTTTCTACTTCATTTATGTAATTTCAACTTCAGTCAGAAATACAAAAGATTCTTGAAGATACATGTAATGACTATAAGAGTAATTGAAGCAGCTTAGTGTACCCCTGATGTGCCATCTCTGTTCTATAAAATGATTGTGCACAAGCCACCTTTACTGTTTATACCATGTCTAATGTTTTGTGTTTCCTTGCATACTAGAGTACCTGAAAATTGTATAATACTCTTAGTACTAGTATAGGCTTGTCCAACGTGTGATCCAGCACAAGTTAATAAACTTTCTTAATATTCTGAGATATTTTTCTTCTGTGATTTTTTTGGTAACTGAATTGTGCTAAGTATATTAGATATTTTATATGTGGCCCAAAACAATTGATCTTCACTTATTGCAAGCTATAAGATTAGATATTCGTGTTAACTAAAGGGAAACAAGCAAATTATCTTAAGGTAGACAGGCCTGTTTCCCTTCATTCTGTCTGTGGTCCATTAAGAAAGAGGCCAAAGACTGGGAATGTGGCTCAGTGATAGAGCACTTGCCAGATATGCATTAAACCCTGGGTTTAGTTCCCAGTACTATAGGAAAAGCAAACCAGTTTTCATTGTTTTAAAGTTCCCTCAAAGAAGTTATCATTTAACAATCAATCAATAAATTGCTTATAAACATAAAGCAGTGAAGGCATGCAGATAGTACTGACATGAGACATGGGAGATTTTTGCTAAGCTATTGTGTTTGGAAATGACACAGGACCTTAATAAAGGACTTGATGACTTGATCACAAATTAAATGTTGTATCATTTTTTTTTCTATATTCCAAAATAGACAAAAATGGTTTAGAGTTATAAAATGTAAATTCATCTACTCCTCTGCTGCTGTCATTTTTTTTCTTCAATTAGAGCTATAAAGTCTGAAAATAACTGAGGTGGGAAGTTGTCCCTGAGTCAGTAGGCTTATCTCTGAAAAAGGCCTCCCTTATGTGCCACTCCTGGGATAGGGTGGAGGAAGCAGCGTTTCTGACCTTGTCCCACAGAGCGTGCTATAGTAACTGCTTCTTTTAAGATGCCAGATCAGCTTTAAATAGATTCTCATGTCCAAGTACCTCTGGGCTGCTCCTTCACTCCCTTTCAAGAGCAAATCCTGGAATTACAGACTAAACATCCCCTGTAAAAATGTGATGAAATGTTGGGCAGGCATTTTAATTGTGGTTTGATTATTGCACACCTTTAACAATACATGTAAGTTAAGCCAGTTTTTACCTCTGCTTGCTAGAAAAGAAGGCAGAATTGAATCCTCTGAGTGCCGTACTCCTGCTGGCCAATCCTAAAGCCCAGCTATAGATGCAGGCTTGATGTCATCCCCAGTAAAGTGTTTTTGTTAGCAGCCTTACAGTCTGCAATGATCATTCCTAATTTCAGATTGAAGGATAATTTTGATGAACCTTTTTCATGACTGTGATTGAGGTTTGTAGAGAATCCCATAAAGTGTAAAGCAGTGGACTCAAATCTTATGAAGCCTTTATTATTTGTGATCTTGCTGTTGAGTGCTCTCTCCTAAGTTTTATTCTGAAATTTAAAACTAGGATGAAAAAAGAACCAACATTGTTAAGTTTTTCTATGGATTTACTACATACATTAGGCAATTTTACCTATGTTTTATTATTTTTTAGAAGAACCCTATTAATGTAGGTACTGTAGTCCTTGAAGACGTAGATTCAGTATTTCCCAAAGTATTCTCTAAATTCAGATTTAGATGTGACCTACTCCAAAGCCCCTGCTGCTTTTATCAGATCTCACTGTTCCTTCTGCAGTCTTTTGTCGCTCTGTCAGGCTTAAGCATGCTACTTCATTCCCTTACAGTTACTCTGTGATTTCAGAGTTTACATTCTTTTTCAGTTATGTCCAACTCATTTAAATACTAGGTCCGCATTTGCCATAGGAAGCCATGGTTACTGAAAAGTGAAGCGTTGAAGCCTTCTGGGTCAGTTAACCTTGGGAAAAAAACCCTTGGGGTTCTGGGACCTTGGTATCACAAAGACCTGGAATTCCTAAGATGTTATTGCCTGTAATTATTTTGGAGAGGATAGGTTTTTTTTAAATATCAGATTGCCTGTTTCGCTGTGTGATCTAAATCTTTCACTTTTTAAAACTTAATTGAATTGAAATATGCTAAACAGCACTTACTTAAAGTGATCAACTTTAACAAGGATGCACCTGCAGAACCACCACTGCAATCAAAAGAATACTTTTATATACTAATACAAACATTGTATATCCTAATACAAAAATACCTCAATGTTTGAGGTATTTTTTTTCTTTTGTTTGAGACTGTGTCTCACAGTGTAGTCTGGGCTGGTTTCAGACTCTATCCTTCTGCTTCAAATTCCCTGATGCTGGGATTACCAGCATGTGCCACCATGCCCAAGTGCAAATACTAATTTTTAACTGACAGATCTATTCATATTCCTATGTATATCTCCAGTGGTGAAAATCTTAACACAAAGCCATGCTTTTATAGGAGTGAGAGGATAGAAAGATAAGCAGTGAGTCCTTAAACACTTCAAGGTACATCTTTCATTTTAGCCTCAAAGCTTATTTGAAAAAGAGTATAGGATTAGGTCTGATGGCATTTCATAAAAGTTTTAATTTTGCATTTAATTTAGCTTTATTTTTATAATTTTCTAGTGAAAATATTTTGAAGGTGAATTAAAAGCAGCCACAGCAAACATTTGGCCAAGGAAGCTACAACACCTGAGCCAGTCACAAAGATAAACGATAACAACATCTTTAAAAGATAGTATGAAAACAGAACAGAAGGTGGAGGCTTGGCAGTTTTCTTCCTACCATGGGAGCCTTCAGTGCTTCCTGGTCTGGGAAATGATGCCTGCCAGTTACCCTCATGGCCATCTGTCTCGGCTAGGAGTCCAGTCTTACAATGGGCTTGTGAAAGAAAAAAAGGATAAAAAAGAAAGAAAGGAAAAAACCCTGCCTTTTTCCAGATGACTTCAGTTGGGTAGTGTGTGCCAGCCTGGCTAGATCTTCATCAGAACTAGTGAACTGCTGAAGGAATTGCACCCTTTGTGGCCAGAGGGATCTGATGATCAATGCATTATAAATTGCAAGTGCACGCGTAGCCAAAAGTGATTTTGGAAAAGTAGAAAAATCTCTATATTACCAGCTTTTAGAGAGGTTCTTTCTCTTTTGTGTTTAAGCACACTGGATTTTTTTTTCAAGCAAACCTCTTTTCTGTTTTAGTTTTTTATACTCTTAAATACTGTAGATGAATAAGTAACAGTATTATGTCCATTTTTCTTTCACCACTTACGGCAGCTTTGTACCACTGAAACTTCTTGGTCACAGCTGTTTCCTTAGGGCTGACATCAGAGGCCTCATCCTTCATTTCCTTCTTTGAGATATCATTGATACCTCCAGCAAATACTGGAAGTTGTTGGGCAGTATTTATTTGCTTCTTGTGAATCGGTTCAGATTTTTCATCCTCATATTTGTGCTATAAAAGCTTAATTTTCCTCTTTGCTTCCTTCCTGATAACTATTTCATTAACCTAATAACCAAGTGCTACACGCTTACCTTTATGTAACACATTTACTTCTTTAGGAACCTGATATTCTTTTTGTGTGTATAATACTAGTGATTGAGCCCACGACCTTCACACGGAACTGTATACCTCTCCAGCCCATTATTTTTAATTTTTGATTTTGAGACAGGATCTTATTAAGTCACTTTTAAGTTGCCAAGCTGGGGTTGAACTTCCAGTCTTCCTGTTTCAGCCTCCCCGGAGTGCTAAGATTTCAGAAATTCAACACCAGACCCTGCTAGGAATCTGATTATTTCATTGTCACTTAATAGCTGTGTGACCCTGGACAAACCTTACTTCTGTTTCAATTTTTCCATCTGTAAAATAGGCATAGATTTATACTACTCTTGTGAGGATTAAATATAAATAAATATAGTGGCTGGAGGAATGGCACAGCAGTTCAGTGCTTGCCTCAAAGTGCAAGACCCTAAGATTGATTCTCCAGCACCACATAAAGCTGGGTGTGTTGGACCATGCCTGTAATCCCAGCAGTCAGGCTGAGGCAGGAGGATTGCTGTGAGTCCAAGGCCAGCCTGATCTACCTAGTGAGTTCAGGACCAGCCTGGGCTATAGAACGAGACCCTGTCTCAAAAAAAGAAAAATAAATAAATAAAAATATATATGTGTTTGTGTGTGTGTGTGTGTGTGTGTGTGTGTGTGTGTGGTGACTAAACAACTAGAACTTTTAAGCATTCTTAAAATGTTTGGTTATATGTTTGAACTTGCATTTTGGAAATTACTGCTTTCTAAACCTTTACCTTTTCCCGTTCAGCTTCCATTATCTACACGTAATTCAGTTGAAGGGCCTTTTGATACTTGGTTTTAGTTTTATAGTTGTTGTGTACAGTACTAAGAAATTGAACCCAAGCCCTTGCTCATGGTAGAGTGAGTGTTCTATCACTGAACCACAGCCCAAGCCCCAGCCCCAACTAAAGTATCTTAAATGAAACCAAGACACTTAAAAATAAGCAAAAAAATCTTATAACTCCATAAATTCTCTGCTCTCCTATCAGTCTAGTTTCCCAGCTAGGTGATTTTTCTTTCCTTTCTGTTTTTCATTAAATTCACCACCAATCATTGGGTCTTGCTATTTACCACTGATTTTCTCAGGTGAGTTTCTTTACATTTTATGTGAGGTCCCTCTAACTCTAGTCAGTCATCCCCTTCATGAAGATGGTAAATAATCTAGGTTTTGTCTTATTCGTCAGTAAATGGGCACTGAATATTGTTGAATTAACATCTCATTTACCTGTGTTAGCCACCTCTAGTAATTGACTGTCATACTAAGTCTAAACTGAACGCCACTATCAGGTTTTCAGTACTGTTCCCTGTTTAGTCATTTCACATCTATATTTCATTTCTGTACTCCACCTCAACCAGGCCATTTTGATATCTATTAAACTCTGCAATCATGCCCCAAGCAGTTTTCCAACAGAATTTGGCCTTGTTGTATGCATACGTTTTGATACAACTTTAGTCACTTTCTCTTCTGTGATATCTAAGCACCTGTGTTTGATTTTAACATCGTCCATTTATACTTAAGTCCATGATGGGTATGCTATATATGCTCACCTTGATTAAAGCTCATGTGAATCCAGGACCATCTTGATTCTCTTGTAACCTTTCTCAGTGCTACTGATGCTCTTTCTACAGTTAAAGGAGTTCAATAAATGTCTAGGTAGCAAATTTGTGGAAAATAAGAATTACTTTCCAGTGATTTTTATTAGCTTCTAAAGAGGTTTACAGTATAGATCTCTGCTGGCCAGAGCACTTTTGTTTTTAATGTAGAGATCTGGCCATTAAATGGTGAAGGATTGGAAGTACACCATTCAAGAGAGTCTATCCACAGAGAATCCATTATCCTCTAAGTAGCTAATCTTGGGGTAATATTTACCTGTGGACTGTAACATTTTTCCCCTTTTTTTGGCAGTACTGTGGATTGAGTCCAGGAGCACTGTACCACTGAGCTATATTCCCAGCTTTTTTTTTTTCTTTTGAGTCAGGATCTTGTGCTATAATCAGAGCTGGTCCTGAATTTACTGTGTAGCCCAGGCTGGCATAGAATTTATGACAGTCATCCTGCCTTTGCCTCCCAAATGCTGGGACTACAGGCACTACTGTGCCTAACTGTTACGTGATGCTGGGGGATTGAACCTGGGTCTCAGCCTTCCTAGACAAGTTCTCTGATCACTAAGCTATCTCAGTGTGTCCTCCCACCTCATCTTTTATATTTTGAGACAAGATTTTGCTAAGTTGCCCAGGCTGGCTTTGAACTTGAGTTCCTTCTGCCTCAGACTCCCATGTAGCTGGAACTGTAGGCATTTGTCACCACATCTGGCTAAACAGATAATTTTATTTTTATTGTTGCTATATAATCCCAGATGTTTAATTTGGGAAGATGATAACCTATGATACTATGCCACTAAATTTTAATTAAATCAATTTAACTAAATGATCTGGATTTCCCCTTGCTTTATTTTTACAGAAGTTTTAAGTATGTAGTCAGATTGTACAGAAGATACAGGTTTTCTATATACCTGTTGCCTTCTAACACGTAGAACCTCCTCCATCATCAACCTCCATTACTAGGATAGTATATTTGTTTAAACTGATGAAAGTACAGTAGCATTCAAAATCCAGAGTTTATGTCAGGACTCCCTTTTGGTGTTGTGTATTCAGAGGATTTGAACAAATTTATGACACCTGTCTACTATTGATAATAATTCCCTTATTCTATTCTCCCTCCACCTTAACTCCAAACAACCATTTTTTACTGTCTCCAGGATATAGTTTTCAAACTGGCTTCTTCCATTTAGTATTATGCAAAGTTTCCCGCATATTTTTTTTTTTTCTGATACTAAGTCTCACTGTGTAGCTTAGGCTGGCCTTGAGCTCACAGCCCTTGTGCCTCACCTTCCTGATTGCTGGGGTTACAGGTGTGTACCAGCATGCCCAGCTTTCCCATGCCTTTTTATGGCATGATTGTTCATTTCTTTTCGGCACTGAATAATATTCCATTGCCTGGATGTACCACAGTGTATCCACTCACCTTTTGTAAGACATCTTGGTTGCTTCTGAGTTTTATATTTTATTTATTTTTTTGAGACAGTGTCTCTCTGTCTCTCTAGTCTAAGCTGGTGCTGAGCTCATTATGTAGCCCAGGGTGGCCTTCAACTCACAGCAAGAATACTAGGTAAACACTACCACTGAGCTACATCCCTAGCCTAATGCTATATGTATGGTCTTGGAAGATACTTATACATTAAAATTATTATGCCTTGGGGAATTGACTCCATTATCATCATGTAAGGATCCGCTTTATCCTGGTAACTTCTTGCTCTTGAAGTCTGCTGCCTGAAATTAATACAGATATTCTTATTTTATTTTGATTAGTGTTAGCATGGCATATCTTTTTCATCTGTTAAAAACATCTGATTATATCTGTTTATTTGATACATTTAGACCATCAATACTTAGTGTGAGTAGTTGCATTAATATCTGCCATTATTTGTTATTATTTTCTATTTCTTATTCCTACTTCCATCTTCCATTCTTTTTCTGGTTTTGAGCATTTCACAGTCCCATTTTCCTTTCATAACTTGTTAAAAATTCTTGTTTTACTTCTTTTAGTGGTTGCCCTAGTATTTGAAATAAATATTTACAGCTATCCAAGTCCACTTTCATGTAATACTGTACTCCTTCACAGATGCCTTATAAATCCTAATTCCGTGGCTGGAGAAATGGCTCAGCGGTTAAAGCACTTGTTAGGTGCTAAGTCAAGCACTAAGTACCCACATTCGATTACCCAGCACCACATAAGCCAGGCATGGTGGTCCATGCCCGTAATCTCAGCACTTAGGAGGCTGAGGCAGGAGGATTGGCATGAGTCCAAGGCCAACTTGGGCTCCGTCGTAAGTTCAGAACCAGCCTGGGCTACAGAGCGAGACCCTGTCTCACAAATAATAATAATAATCCTAATTTCTTCTATCCCTTGTATTGTTGATTTCATTCATTTCTCTTATATGTAATTACACACACACACACACACACACACACACACACACACACACTCAACACCCCACCCCACTCCCCAACCCACCCCACCTCCAATTATACCATAATTGAATGCATTGTTGCTACTCTTTGGACAAATTGTTATGTTAGATCAGCTAAAAATAAGAAAAGTAGAAGCTCATTTTACCTTTCCTTATTTCTTCTCCAGTACTCTTCACTTATGTAGATCCAAGTTTCTGCACTACTTAATTTTCCTTCTCTCTACAAAACTTCTTTTAATGTTTCTTGAAAGGCTGATCCACTGGGACCAGATTCACTTTTTTCATTATCTGGGAAAGTCTTTTCTCCTTCACTTTTGAAGGAGCATCTCACCGCATATGGAATTTGGGGTTGTTTTGTTTTTTTGCCAATCTTTAGATATTTCATTGCACTTAATTCTTGCTTGCATAGTTTTCTGAGAAGTCATATGAAATTCTGTGCTCCTCTATTGTTACGATCCCCCTCAGATTCTCCAAGGAGTTTTCTCTTTTATTCTTTTTCTTATAGTTTGAAAATGACATGTCTAGGTTTAGTTTTTCTGGTATTTATTCTGTTTAGTGTTCTTTGAGTTTCCTGGATTTGTGCTTTAGTGTCTAATAATAATTTGGGGAAGTTCTGCCATAATTGTTTCAAATCTTCTTTATTTTCCTTTTGGTGTTTACATTATATGTAATTTATACATACTTTTTTTTTTGAGACAGGGTCCTGCTCTGTAGCCCAGGCTGGTCCTGAACTCTGTGGAGCCCAGTCTGGCCTTGGACTCATGGCAGTCCTCCTGTCTCGGCCTCTGAGTGCTGGGATTGCAGGCATGTACCACCATGCCCAGCTTATGTGGTGCTAGGGAATCGAACTCAGGTACTTAGTATTTGATTTAGTACTTGCTAGGCAAGCACTTGAACTGCTGAGCCATTTCACCAGCCCCATAATATACATACTTTTTGTATTCATTAGTTGTCCCACTGTTCTTGGGGTTCTGTTTTGGGGTATTTTTGTTTTGTTTTGTTGGTTGGCTGTTTTGTCACTTTGTGGCATTTTGTTTGTTTTGTTTTAGGCTCTTTTCCCCCTATTTTCAATTTTAGAGGTTTCCACTATACTACACACAACTCAGATTCTTTAATGAGCTGTGTTTAGTCTACTGTAAGCCCATTGAAGGCATTCTTCATTTCTACTACAGGGTTTTGTTTTGTTTTGTTTTGTTTTGTTTTGTTTTGTTTTTTTGCATTTCTTTTGTTTTGTTCTTTTGAGGCAGTGTCTCACTGTGTTTCCCAGATTGGCCTCAAACTCATGACCTTCCTGCCTCAGCCTCCTGAACGTTGGGATCATAGGTGTGTGCCAGCACACTGGCTTAGCATTCCTTCTTAGCCTTTCTATCTCTTTTCTGAATTGCCCTTCCATGCTTGTTAGAGGGGGCTGGAGTTGAATTTCCCCTCTCCAGGTCTGTTAGGAGATGACAGAACTGCAGGAGTTTAGCCTCTAGTTAAATAGGCTCCCATAAGGGTAAGGGTGTAGTGACTTTTTGTTGCAGTGACATCTACAATACCTGGTATCTACAATCTAAGGGGAGGAGGAGTTTATTTTAGCTCACAGTTTCAGCGGGTCACAGTCTGTTCATGGGCATCTAGCAGCAGTGGGAGGACCTAGCAGAGGTGGATGTCAGCTCCACACAGCATAGCAAACAGAATTCCAAGTCATCAAGTCAAGTCCCAAAGGAAAGGCAAAAAGACAGCATATATATATATATATATATATATATATATATATATATATATATATATATATA
>PVKB01000187.1:759102-993920 GCA_004027205.1 Ctenodactylus gundi | reverse complement strand
TTTTGCCCCACTGTCAGAAGCAAAGGCAATTTTCTCTAATATTCACTATGAGGTGGTAAAGTTCTAGAGAGTAGAACTCACAGAGATGTTCTCTTCTCCATCCTATCACCTTTCTCCTATGTCTGGGTCTCCTTGAAGTTTCTTGTATTAAGATCTGTCTGTACTCCTCCAGTTAGAGTTGCCAGTCACAGTTCAGGTGTACCTACCCTGCACTGGTTTTTCAGAGGTTTCAGCTCCTGGATTTTTTAGATTTCTTCTTCAATAAATTGTGTTGCTCTGTTTTCACTTGGCTGGCTGTCCAGTGGGGGAAAGTGGCTTGTCCTGTGACCTCACCTCCCTTAGAGATCTAAGAAGAGTTTTTCCATTTGTTCATCTTTTATTTTTTAGATGAAATGGTGACTTAAAGTTTCTTATATGCCAAACTGGAAACTAGAGTTGACTTTTAGCTAACTCTAAAATTAGAGGGAAAAAAACTAGAGAATATTTATAATTGAGTTTATAATTTTATAGGGAGAAGTGAGGGAGTTAATAAGACATAAAATTTTATGTTAAATAAAAAAGTCACCCTGTTTAGACAGCTGAATTTGAGCCTTGTAGATAGGAGTGTGCTCCCTGAGCTTACCCAGAAAGATAAGCAGTGTAGCCCTAACCCTTCTACAGAGTTTTCTCCTCTCACCCACTTAAGATTGAAAAACTAAACTCTGAAACACTGGGCTGAAAGGCAGAAGAACAAGTGGCTTTTGCCTTTCCATTGTAATGGGAGGAGTATTCAGTCCAAGCCAAAGCACTTATTCGATTGTGCGTTTGTTCTGAATTGGCGTGCACTATTGTTTCAGTACTGCACAAAAGACTGCCATGGCATCTCGAGTCCTGGTTTCTGAAGGGACTAGAAGTGTAGGCTGTTCTTTTAGTCAAGATGTCATTTAGCTTGCACTTGGACTGCTTTGATTTGCAGTCTTGGTATATTATATCTGAAGTGGGATGTGGAGCTCGTGAAGCTTGTGTAAAACCGGAAACTTGTTAGAGGCTAATTTTATCCTGCCTTTTGAATGATTGAGAAAGGTATTTTAGGTTAAAGAATGTGGTTCAAGGTTACAAGGTAATTAATAAGAAGACTGGAATATTTATTTATTTATTTATTTTGAGATAAATATATTGAGATATATTTATTTTGAGAGAGGTTAAAATGTTCATTAAATCATGCTTTCAAGCTCTTCAAGGAAGTCCTGGTGATAATAATGCAGTTTGTGCTTTGAGGGCTGGAGGAATCGCACAGTGCTTAAAGCGCTTGCCTTGCAAACACAAGGCCCTGAGTTCAGTTCCCCAGCACCACATATAGCTGGGTTTGGTGGTGCACGCCTGTAATCCTAGCACTGGAGAGGCTAAGACAGGCTAATTGTTGTGAGTGTAAGGCTAGCCTGGGCTACACCAGTGAATTCAGGACCAGCCTGGGCTATAGAGCAAGACTGTGTCTCAAAAAAAAAAAAAAAAAGAAAGAAAGAAAAAAAATGCAGTTTGTGCTTTAAGAAAAAAATAAAGCAATTAATCCTTTTTCTAAAAATCCTTTTTTCTTCCTCTGAACTAGTTTATCATAAACTTCAGTTCAGTATAAACCCCTTTTACTCATAGCTTCTTTGCAATATATTAATTGGAGTTAAATAAAACACCTCAATCTTTTCTGTGGTAATTATCCTGGCACGATTCCTACATAAGCAATGAATGTGCAGTAACTGGTAAGGCTATTATGTCTAGTTCGTAATCTTTTTGGACCAAAGACTTTTGGCCAGATACGGGACTTAGTATAGCCATCAAGGCAGTACAAAAACTGCTCTGGAAAACTTATGGTGAATTAGGCCAAGGGATCCATTTTTTTTTCTTTCTTTTTGGTGGGTTTAAGGTAGCTGAGTCATGTCTTCAAAAGATAGCCCTATGAAAGTTAAATTTCCCCTTTAACTTGTTATCAACACTGATATTAATAATATTAATAAATGTGAAGTTTTGTGTGATTTCATTACCCTTCATTCTTGCTAAATTTGGGAAGTGGGTAGTAAATGTCCTACAGAAGGTATTGATAAGGAGCTAGGGTCCTGGATGATGTAACATAATATTCAAATTGGACATGAGACTTAGTCATCGTTGATTTTTCTTATAGTATTGTGCTAACATGAGAAGCATGAGCATTTTGCAAGGTGTAAGCAGAAGTAAATTCACTTAAAGTCTTACTCATCTGTTCTCTTTCTGAAGGTGCGCTTACAGAGTGCTATGATGAACTGGGGAATAGATACCAGCTTCCAGTCTATTGCTTGGCACCACCAATCAACATGATAGAGGAAAAGAGTGACATAGAAACTCTGGATATTCCTGAGCCACCACCCAATTCTGGATATGAATCTCAGCTTCGTTTGCGCCTTTCTACAGGCAAAGACCTCAAACTTGTGGTACGCAGCACAGATACAGTATTTCACATGAAGAGACGGTTACATGCAGCAGAAGGAGTGGAGCCTGGTAGTCAGCGGTGGTTCTTTTCTGGCAGACCACTCACTGACAAAATGAAGCTGGAGGAGCTAAAGATCCCAAAGGACTATGTTGTACAGGTTATCGTGAGCCAGCCTTTGCAGAGCCCAACACCAGTTGAGAACTGAGCTGGTCCTGGTGGCTGGTTCCTACATCTGTGCTCCTTTTTATGGTTGTCATTTCCTACTCGATGGCGTGAAATTTATTTTCACTGCTCTGAATTCCTTATGAACGGATTTAGTTCAGAGGAATTACCAGTGAAAAATTCCATCTGTGATGGAGACCAACAAAAATAATAAAATACAAAGAGCCAGACTTTGAGACTCATGTACTTACAATTTCTAAATTGAGGCAGTTAAGAAACAGATAACCATGTATTTTAAACTACTCAACAACTACATAATACTTGTATTTAAATAATTTGGACTATACATGGAATATTGAAGAACAGCACCAAGCACCTTTTGAATACAGAATTTTTAAAGAAAGTACATCATATTATATGATTTCCAGAAAACATCAGTAACAGTTACAAAACTTGTTTTTTGTTTGTTGTTTGTTTGTTTCAGTGGAACTGGAAAAGAGCAGTATTTGAGGTTTCCTACTTTTTTTTAAGCTCATTTCTTTGTTAGACCTATAGGATTAAAGACTGGCAAATTGTTTCAGTGTTGCTTTCCCTTTCCCACATATCTCCTTACTTACATTCACACTAAATTTTGATGCCTTCGCATGTTAGTAGCAGCCACCCTTCTTTCAGAACACTAGGCGATAATTTAGTCAATGCAGTCAGATTTCTAATTTTCAGCTGATATGCAATTGAAAGGTCTCTTTTCCTCTTGGTACATAGGTGTTTTGAGATGTCTAAATAGAGAAGCTCTTTTCATATTCAAGCTTAGAAGGTCACTGCTACATACACCTTCATTGATTTATCTATTGTGCTTGGACTTTTTCATAGCTAACTCTGTAACTCTGACCTCCTCTATGCATAGTTCCTGGGCCAGAAAACATGGGATTCAATGACAGCTATTTTCACCACAAGAAAACAAAATGATTCTCTCTTCCCCCTCCCCCAACTCTGTAGGAGTGGTGTAAAGAAAGCCCATTCTTTCTGTGCCTGTGAGAACTGTGCCTCTTTTCAGCCTTTTAGAGAAAATTTTAACTCAGCATTCACATGTGGTATCATGTAAACATCAGCAGTGATACCAAGTGATGAAACAGGGCTTTTTGCCTTAGTGCGTCCCAGTTTACTCATACTTCTAGTCATAGGGGGGGACAGTTTTCCTTTCTTATCTTTCCTTGCAAAGAAACAAATGAATCAACTGCAAATTAGATTAGGGGACTGAAAAATCTCATGAGATAACCTGATTTTTCTGTACTGTGACTGGGGTAAAACTACCAGTGTTGATGTTTAATCTGAAGCCTCTTAAAGTTGATTCCATAAGAGAGAAGGGGCTACAGTATGACCATGTTGTACTGTTGAGAATCCCAGAGATGGAGAAGTAGAGGTAACAAGGCACTTAGGCTACTCTCAGTTGGGAAATACCAAACCTCCACTCTTGCTTGGATGTGAAGCACCATTATTAATTTTAATGACAAAATGAAATTGCTAAGTAGTTTAAAATGGTATAAAATTTCCTATGGCCTGATCAAATGTATCTGTAACTTATGTTTCTGAGAGCTTTAACTACTTCCATAATTTCCTTCACTCATTTTAAAAATTATGGCTGCATTTAATTTAGGTTTGCTGATAATTGAGTTGAAATTCCAGAGAAGCCAGCAGCATTACTTCCAAAGGAGAATTTCCATATTTAGAGGTGGAGATGTGAAGGTATATCAGCATGTGACCTGACGTCAAGGAGTTCTTGTTCATTTGGTTGCCACAGCAAGTAGCAGCATCTCTCGATTCACCAACTGGAAGAAAAAGTGTTTAAGCCTATTTTTCTGAAAGAAATGTAGTGATGTCTTCAATAATCTATGGTTGGTGAAAGGTTTTATTTGATGACAATTTGACCTCAACAGAATTTATTTTATTTTAAAGAACATGTACTTTGAATAAGAATTCTCTGGACATGTTTAACTTAGGTGAGAAATCATGGTGCTGTTTCATTGTCAATAGACTGCTATAAGATTGGACCAGTACTTGATTGTATAATTTCAGTATGTAGGGGTTTTGTGCTTTTTTAAAAAAAAATTCAATTTTTCTCTTTGTCTTTGCCTTTATTCTTAGTGTTTACCTTGCTTTCTCTATAAGAGTAATCTGCCATATTCTAATGAGAAACATGAAGATTTTCTTCTTTCTGAAGCCTTAGCTTGATATATAACAAGATTTACCTGCCATGCCAAATCATCTATAGTCATTTATAGGTAGGCTTCATCTTCTGCATTGAAAGCATAGGCCAAAACATGCTGCGGACCAAAACTCACAATTCAGTATTTCTGAAGCACTAAGCTCATTTATTGTATGGCAGAATTTTTTGTTGTTGTTTTGTGTGGTATTTTTTGTTGTTGGTGGTGATGATGTTGGTGATAAGTAATGTAGTTTGTTTGAGATACTAGAGATTGAACTTAGGGGCCTTGTGCATTGCTAGGCAAGTGTTCTACCACTGATCTCTATCACTAGCCCCTTTTTATTTTGAAACAAGATTTTGCTAAGATACCATGCTGGTTTTAAACTTGGAATTTTCCCTTCTTCGCTTCCCCAGTAGGGATTACAGGTATAAACTACCAACCCCTGCCAGGTTTTGTTCTAAATTTTAAAATTGTATTTAAAATCAGTAATACATACCCATGGGGTAGGGGAGTCCATCTATAACAAGGTGGAGTCTTCCAACTATCTCTTTCCCTCATATCATGGTTTTTTTTTCCCCAAAGTTAACAAATGTTACTGGTCTTCTGTTCAAATTTTAGTTCAAGTGCTTCCCAGGATGGAGCTACATGCCGGCCCTTTGGGCAGCTTTAGAGATACTTCTGGCCAGGCCTGGTGATTCGGGCTTTAATTCCAGGAACTTGGAAAGCTGAGGTGAAAGGACTGAAAGTTTGAGGCCAACCTCAGCCACTTACTGAGATCCTGTCTCAGAAAAATCACTGGGTGTGCAGCTAAAGTGAGGCTTGGGTTCAATTCCAAGTCCAACAAAAACAGCCAAACACCTAGTGCAGTGGTTCTTGATCTTGTACATGCATCAAAATCACTTGGAAGGTTCTAACTCGTTGCTGTGATTTGTGCCTACAATTCCAGCTATGCAGGTGGCTGAGGCTAAGAGGATGTCTGAGCCTAGGTGTTAGGGAGTATGAAGGGTTGCCAGATGTTCTCAATGGGTGGGTCTGGGCATTTCTAAAACTCCCCCTGTGCTGCTAATCTTGCGGGCATTCTGAGGCCTGCTCTTCTAATGTACATATCTTTACTCCCACCTCATTTCCATCAGTACATATACACTTCTGGTTTTTTTTCTCTAAAATTATGACGCTTAGATATGTCATTCCATATATGTAAGTCAAGATCTGCTTCATCTCTCTTCCTAGCTGCAGTATCGGTCCATTGTCTGGGCTTCCACTGTATTTCAGACACTTAACTATGGTCGGCATAGCTGTTTCTAGTCTTCTTCTATTGTGAACCATACTGCAGTAAATTTCCTTTTGTGTAGATCTGTGTGTCTACATATATCAGTAGAATGTATTCCTAGAGGAAGTGACTTTATTGATGTGACTTGACTTCCAAAGAAATTTTACTGATTTATACTACAGCAAAATTACCGTTATGCCCTGAGGGCTTTTTGTTTTGTTTTGGTTTTGTTTGTTTGTTTGTGGTGTTAGACTTACACTAGGCAAGCACTGTACGCATGCACTATACCCTCAGCCTTAAGTGTTGAGACAGGTTCTTACTAAACTGTCCAGGCTAGCCTCAAGCTTGCAGTCCTCCCTCAGCTGCCCAAGTTGATATCTGACAATCAGATAATTGAAAAATTTCATCCTGTGATTTTACTTTCAGAGATTGACCCCATTATGAGAGTATAGAGGTCTCTCTTGTTTTCACAGTTTTTTCTCCCTTTCTTGTGGCAGTACTGGGGATTGAGCTCAGGGCCACTGCACTGAACTATATCACCAGACGGCAGCCCATTTTAGATTTTGAGACAGTGTCTCAGTAAGTCATTAAATTGCCCAAGCTGGACTCAAACTTGTAATCCTCCTGCTTCAGCCTTCCACAGTGCTGAGATTACAGGCCCATATCACCAGGCCTAGCTGTTTTTATTATATTTTTAATAATTTCATTATTATATCGAGTTTTGTGAGAGGAGTAGTGTAATAGTCCATTTTCCCCCCCAGGTAGCTGCCTCACATTTCCTGATACTAATTCCTGGGCCTTTTCATCTAACTTTTATCTATTTACACAGGACTAAAGAAAGCCCTTATTTTTACAAGTTTTAAGGTAGTAAGCCTTTTAAATGGTAATTGAATAAATTAGCAAATATGCTGTGTGACAACTTCCAAGTAGTAGTGTGATTTAGTATCTTTACTTATGGAGAAGAGAAGAGTACAGCTGACAATCTTCCTTGCTACAGCCAGTCTCCTGTGACTTCTGCTCAGGTCTCTGGTAATGCAGCCTCTGGAGCCTGTCATCCCTCTGGTTCTGTCAGTGCTACTTGGGTGAGTGGCTGTTCCATTTCTGCAGATGGCTGCATGGTTGATTTGGCTTTTTCTAGTCTTTGTGGCATGAGGCTTTAGGATGGTGAGAAGACTTAAGAGCTAAGCACTGGTGGAAGAAAAATGACTTCACTTGGCTCCCTCCAAAATTCATTATAGCCGACGTAATGGAGGAACCTGTCCAGGACTCTGGGCTAAAACCACAGCCAAGTAAACATCTTTCCCATCAGCCTGCCCTTCTTGTGCCCCTGCAAATGCTGCTTGTCTCCCCACTGCCTACACTCTAGGAAACGTGACCAAGACATGTCAGTGTAACAATGGAAACTCAGCAAAATTGGCTCAGACTTAAAGCATCTGCACATACTTTGTGTGTGGTATATACACATGCACTGGGGCCCGAGCCCAAGGCCTCCTGTGTGCTGAGTACTCACCTGAACACAAGTCAAATAATACATAAATGTGAAGAGCCTGAAAGTGGTCATTGATAGGTTTTCTTTGTAGTACCAAAAATATCATTTCACTGGTACATTTTGAATTTTAGTTTTTATATTGAACTTTTTAACAACAGTTTAAGTGCTGTTTTCTGATACCACCCTTCACAAGTACCCACTTTATGAAATTAGTGGGGTTTTTGATTGTTCTGTTTCATTGAGACAGGGTCACACTTTGTACTTCAGGTTGGCCTGAAACTTGCTACATAGCCCAGACTGTCCTTGAACCTAAGCTTCCTGTCTCAGTTTCCAAAGTAGTATGAAGATGATTTTTTTTTTTTTTGAGTCAGGATCAAGATCTTTCTCTGTAGTCCAGATTGGTCCTGAACTCACTATAGAGACCAAGCTGGCCTTGGACTCATGGAAATCCTTCTGCCTCAGCTTCCTGAGTGCTGGGATTATGGGCATGCCCCACATGCCCACCTTACGTGGTGCTGGGGAAGTGAACTCAGGTACTTAGCGCTTGACATAGTGCTTGCTAGGCAAGCGTTTTAACTGCTTAGCCATTCCTCCAACCCTGAAGATGCTTTTAAAAGGATTTTTGGGGGGGGGATCATATAGCCAGTTCATGATACCTTTTTATAGTCAATCAATTCCAGTGAAAAGAGGAAAATTTACAGTAGCTATTAAACTTACTGTCTTTGGCTCCCTTTCTCTCCTTACTCTCATTCTGAAATAATAAAGGATGTAGCTTTTCCATTTCTGTAGTGGCTATGTCTCAAAAAACACATATATTAAAATGATCCTTTATGTATCTATGAACCCCTTCTGAATGAAGGAAGAGAGTAGCTTTCTTAAAACCTCACTGTAGTTTCTTCTCCCAGAACTATACCTAGATCTAAAGGTTGTCACCTTGGCTGCCACAAAGAAGCAGCAGAAACCCACGGGAAGTTGAGCTCAGTAGTGAAGCACTTTGGAACTAGACCTAATCTGCAGCTGCCATTTTCTGGTCAGATAGTGTCAGTCTCTTGATACTGCATAGGTAATAGTGTCCGTATGTGTTTGCCACAGTGTACAATCTTGAAGGACACAAACTGTTCACGAGGCCAGAGAAAGGGAAGAACACTGTTGTGAGATGTATTGAATTTTTTGAATCTTCACAAGAATTCCACAAAAGAACCTTTATCCCTATGTAAAAGGCAAATCAGCTCAAATACCAGAAGTTAGTGCTTCGGGGTTTTTTTGCCATTTCCGTTCAGTGACAGTACTGTGGGCAAAAGAGTACTGGCTGCCAGTCACACTAAGTATGCTATCAAAATCCCATATCTAATAAACCATGAGAGGTATTTGGAATACAGTAAGTGAGATTTCCTTAAGTTTGACTTGCTAATGACAATCTTAGATAAGCAGTTTTGTTTTTCGCAGCACTGGCGATTGGATGCAGCCTCACACTTGCTAAGCAAGTGCTCTACCACTGAACTATAGCCCCCAACCTCTTCTGTTTCATTTTGAGACAGGGCCTCCAACCTGCAAGCCTACTGCCTCAGCCTCCCAAGTGGCTGATGTGTGCCATTGCACAAGCAGGTGGACAATATTGTCTGCTGCACATTGGTTCAGTAAAATCAGAGTGAATCTCTGACAACATTGGGGTGCTCCAGAACTTACTGAATGTCTAAAGTTCAGTTATACTACATGATGTGTCGTTAAAAATTGTTGCTATGTAATAAATGCTGTGTATTTCCTGAGTCCTCTTATTCTTCAGAAATTTATGGTAGAAAATGTGGTAATTAACATAAAGCAGAAAGGGATTTCTGAGCTAATCAATTAAATAGAGTCTGCTAAAATTCAAGTGAGTTAGATCTCAGGCTGTAAGTGGGGCAGGCATAATTGACCTTGCATTTGAATCCTGGCTCTAACACTTGTGAGCCATATGTTCTTGGATAAAGTTCTTAATCTCTATAAGCCTTTATTTTCTCATCTGTGAATTGAGGATAACACCACCTAATTATCAGAGTTAAGAGGATAAAGTATTGTATTTAAATCATTAACATATAACAAGCACGTGATACATGGTAGTTATCATTATTACTAACACCACAATACAACCAGGTAGGGAGGATTCATGTCTCATGCTAAAAATATTTTTAAATTACTCAAGACATTAATTACACAAAATTAAAATTACACAAGGGTGTGTAATATTTTATGCGAGTATGTTTGGTTCAGCTGCTTAAGCACAGGCTCATCAGAGAGTAATTCAGGTTCTAAGAAAAACTGGGTGTGTGGCACACTCTTAATCCCAGTTACCTGGGAAGCTGAGGTAGGAGTGTCTCAAGCTCACAAGTTCAAGACCAGCCTGAGCAACAATGAGGCCTCCATGTCAAAAGAAAAACCATCTTTATAAACTTAAAAGTCATCTTCCCTAGTGATGGGACGCATGTCCACATTGCCAGGTGAAGTCTCTGTCATCTAAGTGGGACACTAGAAAGAATCCTGAGAGCACTGGACCACTGTGATAAATACCAAGAAAGCTTCACCTTTCAGCTGCCTGCTCCCAGTGAGTGCTGGCAAGGACTCTAAGCAGCAAAGTTGGCTATGGTAACAAAAAGGAAGTTGTTCTTGGAGCTGAGGGTATAGCTTAACTGTAAAGCGCTTGCCTAGCACACCGGAGGCTCTGGGTCCCCTCGCCAGGACTGCCGAAAAGAAAGAAGAAAAGCATTTACCTCCTGTAACACGATTGTGGGTGCTCGGTGAGGTCAAAAGGTTCTTACAGTTAAGCACGGATGATTGAGGAGAGCTTACTGAGACCCTTCGTACATAAAAGTCAAATGTAAAGACACGCACTGACTTAGAGGCTCTAACTTTATTTTTGAATATGTTAACAATTTTAATTAACCATATTCTGTACTATTCAGAGCTCTTTTCCAGGGAACTTCTGGCTCATGCCAACTGGATTTTCTTCATGAGCTTTCTGTTGCTACTCTTCCTCTTCTCCGTTCTTTCTTGCCAGTTTCTGCCTCTCCAGGTTTTTTTCAATGGAAAAGACAGTATAGATTTTGAATTCCTTGTAATTGAGACGCTTGCATTGGAAGAGAAAAAAAAAGGTTGATGCTTATCGATGACTATGGGATTATAACCTTATTTAGAAATTTGGGATTTTAAAAGGTTCAGTAATGAAGACAGCATTATGGTCCAATGTAGCCTGCTCTCCTAAGAGCAGAGTCTCCTGTAGACTGCAGGGGGCGCTGCTTTAGTACTTTTCCATCTAATGTTCTTTCCTATCAATCTATCATTCTCAACCTTAGTTCCCACTGGCTCCCCCAACACAGACTTCCCCTTCACACCAGCACAATTCACCGTGGTCACCATAGCTTTCCTTAGGATCTTGCTCATGTGGTCTTGTCATAGAACTATTTATTCAAACCTGTAAACCTTTTCCCTAGTAGCACTAGTTATTGCCGTATTATAGTCCTTTCTCTGGACTCTTACAACTGTGTGTCCACACTATGAGATGTGGCACTTGGCTTATCTTTCCGTATGTTGCCCAGTGTTTTCTGAGCCTAGTTCCATGCAGTATGCTGACTTAAGTTCCTCCTGCCTCCTTTCTCACCCATCTCTATCAGGTAATAGGGGGTCATCCTCTGCTTTGTATGGAGAGGCTGCCATGCTGCGTTTCTGCCACTTACACGGTCGCCTGTCACGTCAAAGTCATGGAAGAGCCCTTCAAGTGCCTGTTTTTTAATGTTGAAGAGAAATCTGTACATGCAGAAGGTGGATTCACGAATTTTCAGACTGCCATCTAGGTCAAGGAGGTCAAAGATAGGCTGGGAGTGGCGAAAGAGAAATTGTTCTTCTAAATGGTTCTGTTTGGAGAGAAATACATAAGGCAGAAAATTGCATTGGTGTTGCTCTCTAAACTTTTTTTTTTTTTTTTTTTTTTTTTTTTGAGACAGTCCAGGCTGGTTCTGACCTCAGCATGTAGCCCAGGCTGGCCTCAAATTTACAGCAATCCTCCTGCCTCAGCTTCCCACGTGCTGGGATTAGAGGCATATGCTACCGTATCTTTGTATGATGTTAGACAATCAAACCCAGGGCCTTATGTAGGGTGAGTGCTTTAACCACTGCGCTATGTCCCCAGCCCTGCTGTCTAAACTTGTTATTTGTGTAGGCACCAGACCTAAAGAACTAAAAGCAAAAGGCAAAATTATGTGTGTTTGAGGCCAGCTGGGCTACACAGCAAGACCCTGTCTCACCAAAAAAAAAAAAAAAAAAAAAAGGCAAAGCACAGATGCTCAGGGATGAAAGGGTTCTATGGTCAATGCACTCAGGCTGCCTGAATGTCTGCGTTGAAGGGGAACTTATTGCCCCATGGCCATCAGTTCTGCTAGACAGAGCTTTCACTGCCATAATGCATTTCTTCACATTCAGTGAGGCTCTCCTGAAACACTGTGATAAAATGGAGGCCGAGCAAGGTCCCCTCTCTCAAGGAATGGAAACCAGGCAAATGCACACCAGAAACATGTGTGGCACGTGTGGGCGCAGAGAAGGTGTTTTTCATCTCCATTCCTCATGCCCTTCAGGAAACTGAGCAAGAGGGTCACGGAGGGACACAGGCACTCTGGATGACACTCTGAAACATATCAGACCAAGTGTGGAAGCGAGGCCAGCAAGGGCTATAGTCAGAGGGATCTATTTATTTTTATTTTTTATTTTTTTGTGGTGCCGGGGATCAAGCCTAGAGCCTTTGCTTTGTGCCACATACTCAGCCCATTTTTTATTTTTGACGTCCAGGCAGTCTTGCTAAGTGGCTCAAGCTGGGCTCAAACTTGTGATCCTCCTGCTTCTACCTCCCGGAGATCTGATTTACAAGGAGAGGCAGTGTGGGAACAGTGAAGACAGTGGGGCCACAGTGGGACAGGCCCAGTTTATGGGTGAACCATTCAGGATCCAAAATTAACCCTGTCTCATTTTTCCTTCCTCTTCTTTGTAGTAAAAAGAAAAAACTTTCAGAGGCATCCCCCCCCCCCCCCCCCGGCCTTGAGCACTGGCTCTAGCCAGATGGAGGCAGCAGCCAGGCTCTGCCTCCTGCACCCCAGAGCCAGAGCCCAACTTGGGGCTTACCTGGTGCGACAGCAGTAGGCAAATCAACCAGTAGAACTCGTCAAAACCAATCTCACCCACAGCGTTCCAGTCCAGCAGGTCGAAGATGAGCATGATCTTTCTGGGGCTCAGGTCACTTACGTGATGGAGGAAATGATAGAACAACACATCTGGGAAGGGAGGGAAGGAAGGAGGAGCAAGCTTGCTAACCTAGGAAGGCTACTTCTGCTCACTTCTGACCTCCCCAAAGTGCCTTCTATAACTTCTTCAGACTTTAATTTCCCTCGAACTGTATGGAAAAACACTATGCCTGAATCTGTGGAGAATGACACAGTGGTTAGGTTAGGACATGGATCCTGACCACAGCTACGTGCTCTGCAAAGCTGACAGATGTGCACACATCACACAACAGACACAAAATGTTCCTTCAGTGTAGGATGGAGAGCCTAATAGCAATGGCATATTGGAGATACTGACATTTTACCTGCGCCTTTCTCTTGAGGTAATTCCAAATAAAGGAACTTAAACACTGTTCCTTTTCTTTTAAAACATACATATTTCTCACACTTTTTTTTTTTGAGAAAGGGTCGTGCTGTAGTCAAGGCTGGTCCTGAACTCACTATATAGCATAGGCTGGCCTCACACTCACAATAATCCTCCTGCCTCAGCCTTCGGAGTGCTGGAATTACAGGTGTTTGTCACCATGGTCACCTTATATGCTAGGGGATCAAAGCCAGGACTTTGCGCTTGCTAGGCTGGAGTTATGCCCCAGCCCATCCTCACCCTTACACAAAGCAAAGGCAGCCATGCCCAGTGGTGCAGGCCTATATTCCCAGCACTCTGGGAGGCTGAGGCAGGAGGATCGCATGTTTGAGCCCAGCCTGGACAATTTAGTGAAACACTTTCAGAATCAAAACTAAATAATGGACTGGGGATATAGCTTAGGGTGAAGACCCTTGATTGGATCCTCAGTATTGGGGAAAAAGAAAGAAAGAACAAAAGACAGAAAGAAAGAAGGAAGAAAAGCAAATGCATTTGCAGTAAGGAGAAGAAGCAAACTGTGCCATCTCACATGTCAGGGCTTTTAAATCCACGTTTTCTGAACCCTGACAACCTAATAGCAAAGGTAGCATCACACCCCTCAATGGGCTCCCTGGCCACTTAGGAAGCTTGTCAAGGGGCGGTTTCTGACAGGAAATCTGGTGTGTGACTGACAGTCTGCATTTCTGCAAGAGCCTGTGTGATGCGGTTGTGTGACAGCGGGCCCCTGCTAAAGGCACAGAGGCACTCAAAGGTCACTGCCACAGTGAGTGGCAGAGTTGGCATTCACACTGGGCCAGTCTGACTCCACAGCCTCATTTTCCCCACAGGAAACCACATCTTCTGTGTACTACTTAATGCATATTCAAGCACACACAATGTGAGAAAAGAAAATACTGTAAAGAACAGGGAAGGCAGGGGCAACGGGACAGAGGAAACGTGGCGACTCGCTCTGCACTGATATGAGGTCGTCCACCTATGTGTGTCTACATCACAGGAAACAAGGAGTCTCCAGCGTCACTTTGTCTCTAGTCATTTCCTCTTGCTGCTGACTGCAGACACAAGCTTCTGGCTCCACTGAATATGCAAAACACAACTATGTAATTGGGAGTTCCAGCTGAAGCCAGCTAAGAACACAGGGAGCCCATGGTCATAAGTCAGAAGCTGGGGACTTCGGATGGCCTGTTGATGTTCCTTCTCCACATCCCTCTAGGTCTGAGAACAATACATGGGGGGGGGGGGGGGGCGGCGCTGTGTGAAGGGGTAGTTGCTCCTTGTGAACAGGAACTTAGTACCTACTTAACAAATGCTATTTTGAAACCAGCTGACCTGGACCAACCCAAGGCTCCAAGGTCTTAAGTCGCACCCCACCCCTGGAAGGCAAACCTCAAGGCTGCACCGTCACTCTTTAGGTCACTATCCGCTCAGTCCCTTGGTAACCAGACAGTATGAGCATGACTGTACCTCTCGGGCATTGCATCATCAGGAGAGATTTCGTTACTAGGGAGTCAGACTCCTCCACAAGCATGCCTTTGACACTAAGGCGAGAACGTTGACTTCAGCGAGCCCTGGGCACAATCTCAACGTTCTTACAGCTTGGTGTCCTGCAGCTGCCTTACCTGGGGCAGCTAGTTGGAGACACGGACAATACATGAGGGATAAAGAAAAACAGAGGCTTGAAATCAAGAAAAGCAGCATCCTCATTTGTGTTTTCTCATTTGTGTGTTGGGGACAGAACCCAGGGTCTGGTGCATGCAGAGCGTGCACTCTCCCACTGAGCACACTGCCACCCGGGACTTCATGATTACAAGTAGAGGATGAAGTGAGATTTTAAAAGGATGATGATATGTTCTTGAAATGAACAAGAAAACATGGAGGAGCCGAGTCATGACCCCAGAGCCTGAAGGCTTATCCTCCCCACTGAACTGCCTCAACATTGAGTTAGCACTGATTCTCTGAACTTCCATCGGGATGGTACGTACCCGTGGCCAGGCATAATGGCCCATACCTGCAATCCTAGCTCCTCAGGAGGCCAAGGCACAAGGATCGCAAGTTCCAGGTTAGCCAGTTGCTGTTTCAAAAAAAAAAAAAATGTTTTTGGCAGTACCTAGGACTAAATCCAGGACCTTCACACTGAGCGTATATTCTTAGAGATCCCCCCCTTTTATATTTTTTCTTATTTATTTATTGAAGCACAGTCTTGCTCTGTAACCCAGGCTGGTCCTGAACTCACTATGGAGACCAGGCTAGCCTTGGACACACAGCAATCCTCTTGTCTCAGCCTCCCCAGTGCTGGGATTAAAGATGTGTACCACCATGCCGGGCTTATGTGGTGCTGAGGAATCAAACTCAAGGCCTGTGCTTGCAAGGCAAGTGCTTTAACCACTGTGCCATTCCTCCAGGCCTTCTTTAAATTTTTGGGAGAGTATCTTACTAAGTCACTAAGTTTCCCAAGCTGGGCTCAAATTTGTGATCCTACTACCTTAGCCTCCCAGAACACTGGATTCTAGGTACATGCCATCACACCGAGCTTTCAAAATAAAAATTTTAAAAAAGGGCTTAAGGGGTATAAAGTGCTGGTAGAGCCTTTGCCCAGTATCCCGGAGGCTGTGAGTTCAATTCCTAGTACTGCAGTAAATAAATATATAACATTTGTAGTCAGTCTAAACAGTGAGCATGTTCTGGAAGTTTTCCTGTGCATTAGTCATCAACCAAGTAATGACCTATGGAAACACGAGGGGAAAGTACTGACCATTCAAGGTGTTTATGTGGTGTACATCAAGAATACTAAAATACTCCAACAAGACTTTCACGTTTCTTACAGATAATAAGCAATATATTCTGTCCAGATAGAGATATGAGAGAAAGGATACTTGCTTCAGTCTCATCCTGCTTCACTTTCAGCCAGGCGCTCTGGCAACCTGAAAGAGAATGGAGAATTCTACCTTAGAACTAGAATGTTAGATGCAGGATCTGAGGAGGTCCTGCAGCAGTAGAGGTTAAAATGTCAGATATAGTCAAGGAGAAAGTGAAGTGTTCCTTCCTAATTTTCAGCTGGGCTGTCAGCATGCTGTCCTGCCTTGTTAACTTGAATACTTGTCACTGAAACAACACTTCCAAATGGAATTACAGGCTGCTTGAAACCAGACAAAAGCTGGGCTTCATGGTGCAGGCCTATAATCCTAGCACTCTGAGAGGCTGAGGCAGGAGAATGCCAAGTTCAAGCCTAGCCTGGGCAACTTAGCAACTTAATGAGACTCTATCTTAAAATTTAAAATAAAATGAATGACTGGGAATTTAACTCGGCGCAAAGGCCCTGGGTCACTCTAGTACTGAGAAAAAGAAGTGAATAAAGAGCATGTGCTACCTTGGAGAGCTGCGGGGCCAGCCCAAGCAGTTCTCTGAGTAGTTGTAGGTTTCTGTGCACTTATTAGATGGGAAGACAAGTAGGAAAATACACACAAAGGTACTGAGAGAAATTCTAGAACAAGTACAACTAAAAGCCAAAGAGAAGCTTTTTTTTTTTGAGACAGGGTCTCACTCTGTAGCCCAGGCTGGCCTTGGACTCATAACAATCCTCCTATCTCAGCCTCCCGAGTGCTGGGATTACAGGCATGTGCCACTGCATCTGGCTTATGTGGAGCTGGGGAATAGAACTCCGGGACGTAGGGCTTCATAACTGAGTGATATCCTTAGCCTAGTTCTTTTTCTTTCTTTCTTTCTTTCTTTCTTTCTTTCTTTCTTTCTTTCTTTCCTTTTTTTTTTTTGAGACAGGGCATTGCGAAGTCACTACATTGTCCAGATTGTGCTTGAACTTTGTGATTCTCCTGCTTCAGCCTCCTGTAGAGCTGAGTTACAGACTGGTGCCACTGGGCTCAACCTGTTCTTGCTGTTTTCTTCAATGGCAAGGGCAATAGTTAGAGCTAGCATGTTCTTAACCCACCATATATGTTCAGATTCATAGAGAAATGTTCACAGCCGTTTTGTATTTAGACTAACTAAAGGCTGAAACAAATGTCCAACAAATAGCTGAAGAGATTAACAAATTATGGTATATCCTTGTAATGGAATACTACCTAGCAATGAAAGAGGATGAATCATGAATAATTCAAACATGTGATGAATCCAAAACCACAATGAATAAAAGGAGCCAGACTAGGATGAGGGGTATAGCTCAGGAGTACAGTGCTTACCTAGCATCCAAGAAAGCCCTGGGGCTGATTCCAATTATTGCAAATAAAATGCTGTACAATTCCATATGACAAAACATAAAAAAAAATTCAAATACACGGCGACACAGAACAGACTGTGAAGAATGGGAGTGGATGTTACCTCTGAGGAGGCACAAGGAGTTTGTGGGGGGATGGAAAAGTTCTCCACCTAGACTGTGGTGACAGTGCGGACTTGTCCAAACTCACTGCGCACTACGTTCTAAACGAGTGCACTTCATAGAATATAAGTTAAACATCAATGAAGTTGATTTTGTAGTTTTTGGTACTAGAGACCAACCCCAGGACCTTCACACTGAGCTACATTCCCAGGCCTGTAATCCAAGCACTCTGAAGGCTGAGGCAGGGCAGGATTGCCATGTGTTCAAGGCCAGCCTGGGCTACATAGTGAGTTCAGGATCAGACTGGACTGCAGAGCAATACTCTGTCTCAAAAAAGGAAAAAAGGACTTTAGGAATGGCACAGCAGTTAAAGCTCTTGCCTTGCAGGCAGAAGGCCCTGAGTTCAGTTCCCCAGCACCATTATAAATCTGGGTGTGGTGGTGTACACCTGTAATCCCAGCATTCCGGAGGCTGAGGTAGGTGGATCGTCCTGAGTCCAATGTCAGCCTGGGTTACACCAGTGAGTTGAGGACCAGCCTGGGCTGCAGAGTGAGACCCTGTCTCAAAAAAAGAGAAAACAACCAAAAAAAAAAAAAATCCAGGAAAAACCACAAATAAACACAAAAAGCATCTGGTCATTCCCTTTACTCATCATTTGGCTTGTGGTGAGGTCTTTTAGGAAAAAGCATATTAAGCCCAGGGCCTTGGTGCGGAGCTGCATTCCCAGCCCTCTTCTTTTTGTTTTTGAGACAGGGTCTTGCTAAGCTGCTAAATTGCCCCAGCTAGACTTTAATTTACAATCTTTTCACTCTACTCTCCCAGAGTGCTGGCTCATACCACCGTAATTGGCTTAGCCCTTTGGATTTGAAGACAGGGTCTCATGCTAACATGCTGCTCAGATTGACCTCAAATTTGGGATCCTACAGCCTTGGCCTCCTGAGCCACTGGGATACAGCCAGTACCACTGCACCTGTCAATAATGGGTCTAGTGGCTTTTTGGGAAGGGGGACTTTTTTGTATTGAAGATGGAACTCAGGGCCTCACACACTGGAGGCAAGAGTTCTACTACTGAGCCACATTTCAGCTGTATCTCTCTTTTTTTGAGATACCCTTTACATATGAAATTTATTCATTTATAAAAATAAAAGTTGCAAGGCGGTGCTTTAGGGTAGATTTACTGAATGGTAAAAACGATTTTGTAATTCAGTTTTAGAGCAGTTTCATCTCCCCAGGAAGATTCCTCACTGTCTATTCAGGAATCATCTCCATTTCACCGGGCCCAGGGACCCTCTAACGGCCTTTCTTTCTGCTGTTCCCGGCACTTCACTATAAACGCGATTATATATCATGTGGTCTTTTGGGTCCGGCTTTTTTCATATTTTTTTTTTAATGAAACTTTCCTTTTTTACTCATTTCACTGTTTTCAGTCAAGGCTGGTCAGAGTGCTCTGGCCTCCAGCGCCCAGTCCTCCTGGTCCCTCACACGCAGTACTTGGTCATTTCGTGCGAAACAAATGGAAGACACTTACTTGTCAGCTTGTTCACGGCTGACTCAAGGAGTCCAGCTTTGCGCAGCACTTCCGTCTTTTAGCAATAAAGACCCTTAAAAATTCCAAGCACGCTTACCTGCAGCGGTGACAGTATTCTGGAAGCGCCTGGCAACCTTTGGCCAAGGCACCTACCGCCCAGACCACCAGGGGCATCGCAGGTGACCCTAGCTGGTTTTCCAAGCGCTATACTTGGCGCTTGTAGGCCGGGTCAAGAGACATTTTCGAAGAAAGTACAGAAAAAAGGGCAAAACCACCCCAACGGTGACGCCTTCCGGAGATGGGGCTACCGGAGCGTGTTACTCTCCGAGACAACGTGCTGTGGCAGGCTGGTCACGCTAACATGGCTGGCGACTGGGCACTCTGTGGCACTGTTGGGAAGTCGCCAGATTCAGGTACAAGCAGAAACCGTCTACAGGACATACGCAGTAACAGCGCAGTGGGTCACAGCGCCAGGACCCAGATGATGGTGGTTCGGTTTTATCTCCTAAGGTGCTCATCTTTTAGTTAAATTGGGAAAGGAATTATTAAGTTTCACTTACTAAGAAAGACCTGGTCGCCCATCACAAGGCATGAGCTAAGAACGCAAAGGGCCCGCTGTCTCCCGCCACTCTGGCCCGGCCGGGTGTGGGTCGCGGCGGGCCCGCGCAGCCGGGGAGAGCGGGGACCGGAGCCCGGGACAGCCGCGGCCGCTACAGCCCTGCGTTTTGCGCGCTAGGAGGCAGCACCGCTCCGGGGAACCTGCCGCGACGGCGCGTGGCCCGGGCAGGTGCTGGGTCGCCCGGCGTCCCCGTCGAACAGTGAGGGCGAGGAGGAGCCGCCGGCGAGGTGGCGGCGGGCGGGCTCCCCTCCGCGGCGAGCCAATGGCCGGCGCGCGCTCGCAGAACGCCGGCTCGCCGGCCCTCACGCGTCCATAAGAGTTCTGGAAGCTACGCGGCGCAAGTGGCCCCGGACGCGTGCCGGTCCTAGAGAGGGCTTCTCTCTCCCCCAGCCCAGCCCGAGGCTCGCGGCGGGAGGGGCACCGGGACTACAGTTTCCAGAGTGCCCCGCGGCGACGGGCGGGGCCGGGACGCTCGCAGCCAATTAGGGGGTCCCGAGGCGCGGCGGGCGCAGCAGGTGGAGCCGGCTGTGGGCGGGCGCTGGGCCAAGTCCCCGAGCGCGTCCGCGGGCTCGCGGGCCGGGCTGCGCGAGGGGTGCGGCGCGAGCGGGGCCGGCGCTGCGGAGGCGGCCGGGGCTCCGGGAGGGGCGGGGACGCGGCCGCCTGCGCGGTTCCGGTGCTCCCGCCGCGGCTCTGCCCGCGCGTCGAGCTGTGAAGGAGGGCGGGTCTGGGGCGAACCCGCGCGCCGCAGGGTCCTCCAGTCCCCGCTTCTCCGGTCCGCCCGAGCCGGCGCCACCTCGGCCGTCGGCTCGCGCGACCCCAGCCATGGCTTTCGCCAATTTCCGCCGCATCCTGCGCCTGTCTACCTTCGAGAAAAGGAAGTCCCGCGAGTACGAGCACGTCCGCCGGGATCTGGACCCCAACGAGGTGTGGGAGATCGTGGGCGAGCTGGGCGACGGCGCCTTCGGCAAGGTTTACAAGGTGAGGGTGCTGTTGGTTGGGGGGGCCTGGGCGAGGGACGGGGCGCCGGCCGCGTCAGCCGGCCACGGGTCGGGAGAGCGCAAGGGTTTCCCGGCCGCCTTCCTTTTGGCCCGGGCTTTTTAGGGTAAACCGTGTTTTGCTGGGTCAAGCCCTTGCGCGCTGAGCGCCCCCTCTGGGCTCTGCTGTCACCCCTGCCCCAGCTCCGTTTCTGAGCACTTCCTGTGCGTCCTGCGCTGTGCTGGGCGCCTCAGGGGAAGATCGAGGAGCCCTTACGGGACGTCAGTATCTGAGAGGGTCATCGAAGCACTCTCCAGAGCAGTGTGACATGAAACATACTTTTAAAGCTGGGCGACATAGATGCTGTGGGAATGCGGAGGCGCTGGGGACAGTCGGGTGCACCTAGAAGGGCTTGGGGTTGGAGATGCGTCAGCAGATGAGCCAAAGACAGGGAAGTGGGGCGGCAAGTGTGGTCCCCAGAGCGAGACGCGATGCTCGGACCCGTGAGCTGGGGCTGGGCACAGGGCGAGGTCGGGGACCTGTGAATGCGGAGCGGCCAGGAACTGACTTGATTCTATGCCCCTGAGTCACAGTTGGGAAGGCGCCCAGTCTGCAGTCACCTCTCCCCTGGAGGAAGCCGGAGCGGAGCGCTTTTGTGGAAGGGAGGTTGGGGCAGCGCTCGTTAAATCAAGCAGCTTTGGCTGCGGGACGTGGTCCGGGTTCTGCTCCTGTGAGCTGTATTCTGAGTCCCTGGGTTCTTTGGGTATCCCCACATCTATAGCTTGACTCCATCCTTTCCCTAGTCTCCTTGTCGCTAGAAGAAACCGTTTTTCCCCCTTTTTATTCTCTTTGAAATGGAGTCTTACTATCCTGCCCCGGGCTGATCTCAAGCGGGCGCCCCACTTCAGCCTGCTGAGTAGCTGGGGTTGCTCTGTTGAGCCACTGCCACCGCAGCCGGGGATCCCCTAGGAAAACTTTTATTGGGACACTCCCTGTGTTTAAGTGGTGTACACCTCCCCGAGGGCGCCTCCTTCCTAAGCCAGCCGTTATTGTGCGCAGGGCTTGTGTGGCTTGAAGGCTATACTCTGACCCCAGAATGGCCATTTCAGGAGGCCAGACTGCACAAGGGGACACCCCTTGCTCAACAGGACTTGTTCTCTTTAACCTGAGTTAGCATCCTCTATGGAATTTTTAGAAATGTAGGCTCTCAGACCTCACCCAGACCCTCTGAGTTAGTGTCTGCATGTAGCACCATCCCTCCGAAGCCCTGAGCGAATCAGAGTCTGAGAAGTGCTGTTGCAGAGGCTTCAGAGGGATGGCGATTTTGAGGCGGAAGAGACCCTCCCTGTGCACCCTCTGTTACCTTAGCTCTTCTGTTTGAGCTGGCACTTCCTGTTACAGAGCTGGGGAACCCCCACTGGAGGTCACGCCCCAGTGTGATGCCCTGGCTTCCCCTTGGTTTACTGCCCCTCTTCGCCTGAGGGCTTTGTGGGCAATTGAGGACCTTCAGGCCAGCACACTCTGTATTTACTCTGCCTGTTTTTACTGTTCAGCTGCTTCTTTCTAGTGGCACCAGAAGGCGATCCTCAGGCCTGCTGCCTTGCCGGCATCCCTGCCTGTCTGGCCAGAGCTGCTTGTGAGAGTTGCTGTTGCCACTCTGTGCAGCTCACCACCTCATCCACTTTCTCCAGAAGGTCCAGTTGTAGTTGGCACTTGGTGATGGGTTTTCTCTTGGGGGTTTTCAGTTGCTTTCTCCCACTCCCATGGGATGTCCTGGTTTCATGTGGTTATTTCCCATTTAAACCTCAATGCGGAACTTAGCTGTAAGATCCCCCCTGCCATTTAGGTGTTTCTGCCCTCTTACCTAGCTCGGTAAAAACCCTTGCTACTCTGGCTTTTCCTCCAAAGGAGCTCATCCGATTCACGGATTATGTTGATGGCTTCTGATTTTCCAAAGCATATGAGTCCTTTAAAAAAATATACTGCCATTCCCACAGCTGTGAGTTGACTGCCCTGTTAGCTTGCTCTCTCACTTTGAACCTGTGAGATGCTCATAATTAAGACAAGCGAAGGCCAGGCCAAGAGATGGCTGGTACACTGGGACATTGTAAACACAGGTAGAAGCCACCTGACCATGGGGTACCGGATGGGGCACCCACCCAAAGGCGGTTCTGTGAGGGCTGAAAAGTGCCTGTTGCTGAGTGACATTGTGGTGACCCTAAGTCTGATTGCAACACCTTCCTCACAAGTTGATGGTGACAGTGGTGTTAGCAAACCCACTGTGTTTCCAGTTGTGTAAAGCCAAGCATAAATTGGGCACGGTGAAGCACATCTGTAATTCCAGCATGGCAGGAGCCGAGGCAGGAAGATCACAAGTTTGAGCCTAGCCTGGGCAACTTAGACTCTGTCTCAAGATGACAGGCCGGTGATTTAGCTCTGTAGTAGAGCCCTTTTGGATCCAATCTTTAATACTGCCAAGTGTGTGTGGGGGGGAATATATAGATGTATATATACAGCACATACGACCATGTATAGGGTGTAATAATAGATGACTGTTGGTGGTTTATATTTTTCTATGAGACTTTATTGTCATTTTAGAGAGTGTGCTTTATTTTTAAAAGTTTCCTGTGAAACAACCTGCCCTATCATTCTGGAAGCAGCTTCACCCACCTGTGCTATCTTGATTACATCACTTTCTTTTGTGCTTGATTTAACTTGGTGGTGTTTTGATATCACTGTTGCGGGAGTGACGGGCTGTGCTTTGTTATTTGTGGGGTATATGAACGATGATATTTATGGTGCTGGAGGATTGGCACAGTGGTTTAGAGCACAAGGCCCTGAATTTGATTCTCTAGTACCACATCAATTGGTTGTGGTGGGTACACCTGTAATCCCAGCACTGGGGACGTAAAGGCAGGAGGGTTGCTGTGAGTTTGAGGCCAGCCTGGACTACATAGTAAATTCAGGACCAGCCTGGACTGCAGAGTGAGACCCTGTCTCAACAAAGCATGTTAATATGGTAGTTTGCATGTGCGGTAGGGTTGTTGTCCGGGTTTGTGAGTTCACTCTGTGATGCTCACATAGTGACAGACTCACTTAGCAGGGCATTTCTCAGAATGTGTTCTGTTAAGTGACACGTGATTGTATTACCTGTGTGGCCTCTACATGAGAATCTCTGGTCTAAGTCAACCTGCGGGGACACTGAGACCCAGAGAAGGGAGGGACTAGAAGCCAAGACTCTGGGCTTCAGCATGCACTCTTCCCTCGGTGGCCACCTTGGGAAGGCCCATCTTGGACCAGCGATCCTGTCACGCAGGGTGTCCACCCTGCAGGGACTCGGCTAATTTAGCCCTTGATACATGAAGTTGGAGGACTTAACTGATTTTACCAAAGACCGTTTAGTCAAGGACTGTGTCTCCTGCCCACTATATTGTTGCCTGGCCTGGACAGTATAGCAGCACAAGTCAGAAATTCCACGTTGTTTTTATGGCTGTGAACAGTATGGCATCAGGGACAGCAGCAGGCTATGAGCTGGGAAGCTGAGCCAGCACCATCCCTGTCTTAGAAATAGTGGGTGATGTTGCTGAAAGCTGAGGTTAGTGAAGGCCTTCCGCAGGGCTTCTCAAGCCTTTGAAGAGAAGACTGATTCCAGGTTTTCTAATGAGTATTTTTTGTTTTTGTTTTTGTTTTTATTTTTGTTTTTGAGGCAGGGTCTTGCTGTGTAGTCCATGCTGGTCCTGAAGTCACTGTATAACTCAGGCTGGCCTCAAACTCATAGCAATCCTCCTGCTTCATCCTCCCTAGATCTGGGATTACAGGTGTGTGCCACCATGCCCAGCTTATGTGGTGCTGAGGAATCAAACCCAGGGCCTTGTGCTTGTTAAGTAAGTGCTCTAACTGCTGTGCTATTCCTTCAGCCCCTCCGATGAGAATTTTAACAATAGCAGTCTATAAGATGTGCAGTATTTTTTTTCTTCTCCCTCATCGGCCTTTATTCATCTGCCTCAGGAGAAAAAGAGGATAGGATTGATTGAGTACAAAGTCAAGGTCATCCTCATCCAGTCTCTTGAAGGCAAGTTGGTTTCAAAAGCAAATCACTTCTAGTCCGTTATTAGAATACAGAATAAAGCTCACAAGCTATTTGATGTCAAAAATCTTATCAGGAAAACTCATCTTCATATTAAAGGCAAGATGGGGGAAGAAGAAGTATTTCATACGCGGAGTGGAGATCACAAGGTCAGTGGGTACCTGGTGGCGTGAACAGTGACTATATGAGTCCTTCTACACATCGTGGCCACAGCATGTGCAAGAATGAAATGGCTGGGTTAGTGGCCCAAATGAGTTATATTTTTTTGCTTCCTGGAAATGTCTTGGAGTTTGATCTTTGTTTTTAAACTTACAAAAGGTTATTTTGCAAAATTGGGATGATATAAGAAGATAGCAAAAACTAAAAGCAAAGAATTGCTGTAAGATCTATTTTTTTCTTTTTCTTTCTTTCTTTCTTTTTTTTCTTTTTTTTTTTTTTTTTTTTTTTTTTTTTTTTTTTTTTTTTTTTTTTTTTTTTTTTTTTTTTTTTTTTTTTTTTTTTTTGAGACAGGCTCTCACTGTATAGTTAGGCGGGTCCTGAGCTCACTGTGTAGTTCAGGCTGGCCTTAGACTCAAGGCAGTCCTCCTGTCTCAGCCCCTCGAGTGCTGGCCTTATAGGCTTGTGCCACCACACCCAGTTTATATGGTGCTGGGACTCAAACCCAGGGCCTTGAGTTTGCCAGGCAAGCATTTAATGGGTGAGCTATTTCTCCAGGGCCCTAAGTTCTATTAGTTGCTATTGGTTTAAAAATATGGTTTTTTTTTCTCTCTGGTGCTGGGGATTGGGCCCAAGACTTCTTACTTGATAGGCAAGAGCTCTACCACAAATCCTCACCCCTAGCTCTTTATTTATTTATTTGTAGGCAGAGTCTCAAACTCCTGAACTGAAGTGATCCTCCTACTTCTTGGGTAGGTGACATTATGGATGAGTGCCACCTTAGGTGGCTGTTTTTTTAAAAAAAACTATCAATGAGTTAAAATTGAGTAAATGCCTGTCCTGAGCCACTGTACTAGACACTATGTAGTCTATAACGTGAGATACATTTCTTTCTAAATAGCACTGAACTATGCAAATTCATGCAATGAAAACCATAGGCCTTTTGGTAAAAGGCTTAAGATTTATACGATCTGAAGAGAAACCAGAGTACAAACCATAGGCCTTTTGGGAGAAATAGAGTCACAGGCGCCCCAGTCACAGAGAAAGAGAAGCACTCTGAGAAGATGAGGAAGGGGCAACATATGGACTTAGTGAAACCCTTTCTCAAAGGAAAAAAAATAAAAAAGGGCTAGCGCTGTAGCCCAGTGTGAAGTCCTTGGGTTTAAAATCCAGCACTTGGGGATAAAGATCGGAACCTAAAAAACCAGCAGTGTGGTTTTAATGCACATGAGGTGGATAGTGGGTAGGCAGTACTATAGGTGAACACTGCAGTAAATGAGGCATCTTACAAGCCACGTGTGTAGACGTGGGTGCAGCGAGGGCTCTAGATTGGGAAACGTGGAGGGAAAGGGTTGGGACAGCAGCAGCAAGCAGACCACCTGGTTAGGTTGGGGGCACAGTGGTAGTTGATAGATGTGTCAGGTGTTTGCCTGTGTGTTTTGTATTTTTTTTTTTTTTTTTTTTTTTTTGAGACAGGGTCTCACTCTGTAGACCAGGCTGGTCCTTGGACTCAAAGCAATCCTCCTGTCTCAGCCTCCTTAGTGTTAGGATTACAGGTGTGTGCCACCATGCTCAGCTTATGTGATGCTGGGGAGTCAAACTCAGGTACTTAGCGCTTGACTTAGTGCTTGCTAGGCAAACACTAACCACTGAGCCATTCTTCCAGCCCTGCCTGTGTGTTTTGTATCTTTATTTTTTGTTTTGTAACAAGGTCTTGCTCTGTAGTCCATACTGGTCCTGAAGTCACCATGTAGCCCAGGCTGGCATCAAACACATGGCAATCCTACTGCCTGGGTTTATGTGGTGCTAGGGAATTGAACTCGGCCTGTGCTTACTAAGCAAGCACGTTAGCTGCTGAGTTACATTCCCAGTCCCTGTTATGTATGTTTCCTCAGCTCTGGCTTGGATTTACTCTGATCAGCTGGGTGGATTTTGCATGTTTTTGTTCACCTAGCATTAAAAAAAAACCCCTACAGATAAGCAAATTCAACTTTTGGTGTCTTAGGATAAGATGCCTCTTAATGAGTCTATTGCTGGAACAGTGTTTTTTTTAATTTTTTTTTCTGTGTAACTAGAAGTTAAACCTAAGACCTTGAGAATGCTAGGCAACACTGAACCACATTCTTTGTTTTATTTTGTTTTGTTTTGTTTTATTTTGTTTTTGAGACAGGGTCTCGCTAAGTCACTAACCTGCCCAAGCTGGGCCTGAACTAACTTACTTACTTACTTACTTTCTTTCTTTCTTTCTTTCTTTCTTTCTTTCTGGAACTGGGGATTAAATATAGGATCTTTCCACGGAGCTACGTTCCCAGCCCTTTTTTATTTTTATTTTGAGACAGGGTCTTGCTAATCTGCTAAATTGCCCAGGTAGGCTTGAACCTGCAAATCTTCTGCCACAGCCTTTGAGTGTGCTGAGATTACAGGCCTGTGTCAAGGGCCTAACTTCAACTTACCTTTCTCCCTTAGCCTCCTGAGTATAGATATGTACCGTTAGCAAATTGGAGTTTTCAAAATAAACATCATAGCAGAGCTGATCATACATTTGTTTGTGAAGTTCTTGTATTTTAAATTAATTTTTAGGCTAGGTTTCCAGAAGGGAATTATTAGGTCAGAGGGTATGTCTGCCTGAGGGTGATTTTTTGAAAGTTTAACCGAGGTAAGTTAATAGGAATCTCCTTTACCCCCTTGTGTTACTGAGGGTCAGCCCACTTCCCCATCCTTTTCATGGACCTCCAGGGAGTGAGGGGGCCTTGTAGCTTCTACTCAGAATTCAGGTGTTTGTAGAGATGGGCTAGCTTTGGAAGTGATGCGACATTCTGCCCTTCCGGCCTGGTCTAGCCAAAGTGAGGTTAAGTGAGTTGTGAGCACTTGGGGACCTCCCCCAAGGCCCGGCCCACGCCCCCCGCCCCCGTCACCACCTCCTCTGCCTCATGGTTGAAACGCATGGGTTTCCGCCTCCTCAGGGGCTACCAAAGGTCTCCACCGTCTTCCCTCCTCCCACCCCTTCCTCACGCACTCCTCCCCTTCCTTCTCCGGAAAGAGAGCTGCCCCCCCCCCACCCCCCGCAGTAACCTTATTTCCGCTCAGCCTAGTATTTTTAAACCCCAGTCCAGGCTATTGTGAGTGGGTTTCAGAGCTGGTCATAAAACCAGGGTAGCCAAAGCTTCCTGGGGACTCCAGGCAAGGGGTCTGTTGGGAGTCCTGGCCTGCAGCCCTGGGGGCCTGGCAAGCCTGGCATAGCTCCTGCTGTCGCTCCTGTGGTTCTGGGAGTTTTTCTGGCTGGCTCCAAAGTAGGCCAGAGTGTGGACAGCTAGCCCAACCCGTCGCCCCCACCCCAGTCTTCATTTCTCTGGGTTACCCCTACACTGAGGGGGAGCCCAGGCTGTCTCCCCCCAGAATAGCCCCAGAACAGCCTTGGGGATTCCTCCCAGGGTTGGCTGCTGCTGAGGGTGAGACCAAGCTGGTGGTCAAAGGAAGAGATTTGAGACAGGATCTCAGGCCCAGCCTGTCCCTGTGGGTCCTCGAGCCAGTGACCTCCTCTAGTCTCACTATGTCCCTGAAGGCGGCTGTGGGACTGAGAGGAGCTAAGCCGGGGAGAGGTGACCCCTGGGGCCTGCCCGGGAAGTGCTCAGGAAACAGACACTTCAGTGTCCTTGCTGCTCGTAGTATCATAGAAGGTCCCGGCGAGGGGCTGCTGCTAAGCCGGGGTGAAACAGAAGGATGCGTGCATGTACCATTCAGTCCTGGTGCCAGGGCTAGCTTACCTCAGCGCGGCTGGCCTGTGGGCAGGTCATACCTTACCGTGGTGTTGGGCCCAGTGCATTACAGATGGCTGGCATCATCCCTGTTCCCTGTCCACTAGATGCCAGTAATCCCCACTACTTGGGGTCACCACAGGTGTCCCCAGGTATTGCTGTGCTCTTGAGGTGGGGAAGGGGAGGCAGAATTGCTTCAGTTGAAGGCCACAGCCTCATACAGGGGAACATGCCTTGATCCCATTTGGTAAACTGTACAGCTGTTCTTCAGTGTCCGTCAGGGCCTGGTCCTAGGACCCCCTTGCATACCCACCTCTATGAACCCTCAAGTCACTTATATAAAATAACATTGTGTTTACTTAATATAACCTGCAAATATCCTCCATGTACTTTTCCCCCCTCTGGTACTGGGGATTGAACACAGGGCCTTCACACTAAGCTATATCCCTAGCCCTGTCTTTATTTTGAGACAGGGTCTCACTAAGTTGCTACCTTGCCCAGTCTGGGCTTGAACTTGGGTTCCTCCTGCATGAGCCTCTGAGAGTGCTGGGATTATAGACCTGTAATCCTGGCTGGCTCAGAGACAGTTGAAAAATAAAAACTGTTGTAAATCTGAGGTTGGATATGGACACCCTCCCACCCCCCACCACCACCACCACCTGCGTATGGAGGGCCGCCTGCATTTGTCCACTCCTTTGAGTCGGGTCTTGAGTCGGGTCTCGGGGTATACAATAGAAGATTGGAGCCTTGGAGTCAGACACACCAGGGTTCAAGCCCAGCTGTCCATGTGGCGGCTTGGCGATGTAAAGTGAGGATAGTCCCCAAGCCTCAGTTTTCCCATATGTGCCGCCCTACAGGGCTTTGTGAGGACTGGATGAGTAGCTTATACAGACCAGGTAGCAGATGAAGATAGCAGCTTTCTCTAGCATTTTGCAATCTGGAGATTCCACATATAAACCCAGCCGTGTGTCCTCTCTGGCAGTGTCAGATCAGCTGGGACCTCCCACCCTGCATTCCTGCAGGGCTGCTCTGCTAAGGCCGGGAGCAGCCCAGGGCCAGAGCTGTCCCATGGATATACCATGTGAGCGGCACATGCTGCAGCAGGTTTTCAAGTAGCCTCATTCACACGAGGAAGAAAACAGGAAAAGGGATTGTAATCATGTATATCATTCCAGTATCTAAAAAGTAGAGAATAAGTTGGTTTTTTTTTTTCTCCGTACTGTGCGTCTGGAAACCAGAGCATATTTTGTGCGTAAGGCTGACGTCAGCATTGAGTAGCAGTGCTCCAGGTATTTGTGAGGGACATATGGATGGTGACACATGGTGGATGGTGCAGACCTAGCCTCTCCCTTCTGCTGCCATCCTCTCCCCTTCCCTTGGCCCACTCTGTTTCTGTCATGTCTTCAGGCCAGTGGTTTGGTTATAGGCTGTGGCACTACAGGGCTCCGTCTCAACTATGAGTCTTTGTGGGGACACACAGGTATTCAGACCATCGGGAGAGCCGGTCTAGCGAGCGTTGAATGCCAGCTGTGAAATTTTATGATTTTGACCTCAGTGTCATGCCTCTCCAGGGCCTGGTTGGTCATCCTGTGTGATGCTAGAGAGGGGCTATCTGTGGATAGGGGTTGACACTGAACAGGGAGGGGCAGTGACTTGCTTGCGGCTGCACCATTGGGGATGGCCGCACTGGCTAAGATGGCTTGTGGCAAGTGGAGGCTGGGCCCCAGCAGCCACACCCTAGGGGAATGGAAGCGGGCATGCTGGGAGCGCCTGAGCTGGGCTGGGGCTTAGCTCAGAGCCCCAAGGGGAAGTGTCTGATGCAAGGCCACCAGGGGAGGGTGAGAGACCAGGGGAGTGGGAGGAGGTGGGAGAACAGAGAGGACAGTGCTGAGGGGAGGGTGCTTTTGCCAGGGTTCAACCTGGATTTAGGCCTGGCTCTAGCTCTTGTGGGCTGGGTGATTCTGAGAAATTACTTACTTTTGCCTCAGTTTCTTGCCCTGCAGAACAGCAACAGCCATTGTATAACCAAATAGGGTCATTGGATGATGACATGGGGTAACCTGTGGTGGCCATTTGTCTTGGACACCAGGAGAGCACAAAGAAGTGTAAGCCTTTAGAGCCGTTTGTTGAGTGCCTGCTGTGCACGAGGCCCTACGTTTCCCACAGCTCTTATTTGCCCGTTGTTCATTCTCTTCCTATGGAAGGGAAGGATTCCTATCTTTATTCCATACCTGATGAAGCAGAGGCCCAGAGAGGTACAGTGACTTGCACAGCCTTTCTGTGGCAGGACTGGTGTTTGAACTTAGAAGTCTACAAGTCAGGAGCCTGTGCTTTTCCTCCTGCATAAAAGGAGGAGTGTGCTGGGCAGAGAGGCCCTGGAAGGGGTCATGTCCCTCTGGCATCTCCCCTTTGCCCCAGGGCTTCTTTGTCCAGGAGCATGACCCTTCCCCCTGGGCCTGCCTCAGCCTGATGGGGTTGGTGGCCTCTCAAGCAAGGAAGTGGTGACTCACAGGCCAGGGCCAGCAGAGGAAGTGGCGGGGAAGGAGGCCGGCACCAGGGAGGGGTTTGGTGCTTTTGGGCCCCTTGCTGGCCTGGTGGGCGGGGCTGCTGAGACCACAGGACCCGTGGTACAGGGTGTCCTGGCCAGAGAGATAGGCATGCCAGAGGCCTCCTCCTCTCTGTCTCTCCTTGTTCTACTTCACTCTTTCTCTTCCCTTTTCTTTTTGCTTCCCCTTTGCTGTGGATTTTTTTTCCTTTTTCTTCCCCCATAGCATGCGCATATATATATATATATATATATATATATATATATATATATATATATAAAATAGGTTACTTCAAAGCCAGAATTAAGTCCTAAGACTTGCAGAGAGAGGAGTTGGTCCCTGCACTGGTGACTGAAAAGGTCAGCCCCAGCCTGCCTCTGTTCAGGAGTGGTGGGGGTAGGCTTCTCTAAGAGTTTAAGGAAGTGCAGTCTTTTCTGCCTCTGGACCTTTGTACTTTCTGCTGCCACCCTCATTCTGGGACATGCCACAGCTGGCTCCTTCTCATCCTCTGGCTGTCAATTGCATGACCACCTCTCTCTCTTCCTGATGATTTCCTCTGAAATCCTTGTCCCAAACTGGGATTCCCTACTGCATGTCCTTGTTTATTTTCTGTTGTCAGTGTGAGAGGAAAAGTCCCTGAGGGCAGACTGGGGGAGCAGGATGAACATGCCCGTGGGTACAGAGTGCATTGGGTAGGAGAAGCACTGTCCTGAAGCACAGGAGGTTCATTTGGGTGACAGTAACTCCTTGTGATTTCTAAACAGCTGGTGGAGAGAATCTTGTGTGTCCCCTGGAATCGGGTCTGCGTGCAGTACATGCTGTGTTACTGCCTGCTAAGTAGGTGAATGAACGGATGGAGGGATGAAGTGAACGAGTGCCATCCTAGCTTCTTCCTGCCTAGCAGGCTCCTCCTATGGTGTGATCACGAGTGCTGGAGTCAGTTCCAGCTTCACTGCTCATGTGGGCAAGTCACCTCACCCCTCTGAGCCTCAGTGTCTTCAGCTATAAATTATAAGTCAAAATAGTACTGTGCTCAGTTTGTGGAAACTGAGTATGTGGCTGGCCCATGAGACCCTGCCTGCCTGGAAGAAACGCACGTGACTATTACTACTGTGATTGTCCTCAGAGCTGCTGGTGGACTCGGCTGGCCCAGGTCACCTGCACTTGCTTGTGCTGAGGCTGCTTCAATCACACTATAACTCAGTGGAAGTGAAGACCTCCTGGGAGTCAGCCTCACGTTCAGTGCTCACTTTCTGTTATGAAGGTAATCAATATTCAGCGACAGTAAAGAGCAGCTGAGTCTGGTGGCGTAAACTTGAATTGCCCCACTCTTGGAGGCAGAGGCAGGATGATCTCAAGTTTGGGCCCAGCCTGTGCAGCTTAGCCACTTAGTGAGACCTTGTCTCAAAATCACAATTAAAAATGGGTTGAGGCCCTTGGCTTGATTCTCAGCACCACTCCTGTCAAAAAAAATTCCCCAAAACTTCCCCTCTAAAAAAAAAAGGTCAACCAAGTCTTAGGAAAGATGAGCTAAACCAGGGCGTCGGTGGGGCCAGTGTTATGGCCTCGGCTCTGTGCTGCCTTGTGGTCAGTCAGTCAAGGGTAGTGAGGGTGCTGCGAGTGCCAGAAGAACTGTGTGCGTGCCAGGAAGGAGAAGCCGAGGCGGGCCCGCTTCCCTTGCCCTTCTTCCTGGAAAGCTCCAGACAGCCTTGACTGTCTGCCCGGGTCCCATTCTTGGCCCTCGGACACATTCACGGCTGTCAGAACTGTGTTGCCCTGAAGTAGCATACTGTGTATGCTGGTGTGTCTTCCTGCTCAGCCCTCAGATTCTTCTGCCCTCTGAGTTTCAGTGGGTGCTGGCACGAGGCTGGGGAGGCCTGAGCCCTTTGTGAAGTCCTTTCCCCCAGGGGCCTCACACCCACACTTGAAGGTGACAGGAAACCCATCTCTGAGGCAGAGGATGAGTGCGCCTTGGTCCTGACCATCTGGCTTGCCTGCAGGATTTCCCTGGGCCAGCAGCATGTGCCCGAGGGCCCTGTGGAGACCCCACACTTTTTTTCTACAGGTTCTAGCTTGGATGTTGGCCTTGCAATGTGACCTTGGTTGGGCAAGGGGGCCACTCCTCTGAGACTCAGTTTCTGTGTCTGCAAAGTGGGGATAAATAATTGTGTTTCAGACACGAAAGTAGCAGGCATCCATACACCTGTGACCTCAGGAGGCCAGTGCCTAAGGTCGGGATATGGCAGGACTGAATTCTTCCTAGTGTTAGTGAAGACAGCGCTGACATTTGGAGAACCGGGTGGCGTGTGCATCAGGCACATCCTGGACTTTGTTTCAGCACTCACCTTGGGACCAGAGTAGAGGAGCTGTGGCAGTAGGGAATCGGCCGAATGGGTGGTGGTCCTGCCATTGGTGAAACACTCTGCAGCTGCCTGGAATGATGTTGGCTCCAGAAGGGTGGGGTGGGGGGTGGGGGCATGGCCTGGTTAGATGGGATGGTTAGAACACTCGCCTAGGAAGCTCAGGAAGTTCATCCCCAGCTCCACCTAATCTGAGTGTGGTGGCATACATTTGTAATCCCAGCACTTAGGAGGTGGAGACAGGAGGATTGTTGTGAGTTCTAGGCCAGCGTGGGCTACATAGTGCATTCAGAACCAGCTTGGACTGTCAAGTGAGATCCTGTCTCAAAAAAAAAAAAAAGGTTATTTGTGACCTACTGCGACTGTGGAAGCTAACAGGGTGACTCATAGAGGTCGAGGGTGGACTGTGATTGCCAGAGCCTGGGAAAGGAGCAGGTGGGAGGGACAGAGAGAGGACAGTCAGCAGGCATGGGTACTGTAGGACAGGAGGAACGACTTCTCCTGTCCTGCAGCATAGCAGGGTGACCAGGATTGGTAACAGTGAACTACATAGTTCAAAGTAATGAGTAAAGAAGATTTAGATCTTGGAAACAAAGAAATGACAAATGTCTCAGGTGGTGGCTGTGCCCAGCCTGATGTTACCAGTGCAGATCGTGTGCTTTGCTGCAGTCCTACCTAGCACACCAGAAATGTGTACAATCACAGTGAACCCATTAAAAATATAAGTTAGAGGGCCAGAGGAATGGCACAGCAGTTAAAGTGCTTGACTTGCAAGCTCAAGGCACTGCGTTCAGAGCTGGGCGTTGTAGTGAACGCCTATAATCCTAGCACTTGGGAGGCTGAAGCAGCAGAACTGCTGTGAGTCCAGTGCCATCCTGGACTCCATCAGCCTGAGCTACAGAGCAAGACACTGTCTCAAAAATATATATATATATATATAAAAATATAAAGTAGAAAAAGTGAAAACGACCAGTCATTGCACACTCATTTTATGTTTGTAAAGCTTTGAGGACTCTGTGTGTCTATATATAGAAGATAGTGATGGAATATTTCTGGGGTCCAGCCTATCATAAGCACCGGTGATGTGGATGATGTGGTACCTCATTGGGTGTTCCCAGCAGCCTCTCATGCAGGAACTGGTGGCATCTTTGTTATGTAAAGGTGCGAAGCAGGGACAAAGAGGTCACTTAAGTCCCCTGAGGTCCTCTGCTGGGTAGTGTTAGAGCTGGAATTGCCACACAGCTCAGGTTCCTCCATGCTGTGAAGGAGAGGCTCCCAAATGCAAAGAGTGATCATCGCCTGGGCTCTGGGTGGTTTTGATTTTCTTCTTTTTGCCATTCTGTTTTTAAGATCCTCTTTTCTGAGCAGGTGTTATTTTTAGGGTAGTACAAACCAGCGTGGAAAAGTACTGTTGGTTGTGGAAATGGGGTCACTTTAACCTCTCAGCAGCCTGGGGCCATCTGGGCAAGTGTGGATCAGGGCTGAGTGAGATATTCTATGTGGTGTCTTCACTGTGCAGGGGTGGGACACTGGCCGCCTGGATCAAGGTGCTTCCTTCCCTGCTGCGTCTTTGCACTTGTCTCCAGACTCTCCTTTCCCTGTAACTCAGGAGGGGACCCTCCCCTCCCAGGGGATCAGTAGTCCTCTAGGGAGGACGGAGCAGTGCCCGAGTCCACGAGTACTTTCTCGCCTTCTTGGTCTGTGGTCTCTTGGGGTGGATTCCTCACTGCTCTGAAGGCTCCCACATGCCTGGCCAAGTTGGACAGGTTGTCTGGGTTTGCAGCCAAGGTCACAAGTTGCTATCTTTGGGGCTAGTCCCATTTGTATTTGAGTTTTTTATTTGCTGGCCCAGAAAACCTTTAGAGGCTTAGCATTTCCCGGCTGTGCCAGGCTGCCTTGCCAGCCCTCTCCTGCCCGAGGGCAGAGTATTAAATGCCTCTGTTTGGAAGCCTTCTCACTTCTCTGCTTTTGTGCTACATAATCTTTGCCATCCTTGAGTGTCACTTGCTCTGAAAGTTGGCTGTCTTGTTTGTCATTGAACTGAAACTTGCACAGCAGCTACTGATAGGGAAGTGGTTTCTCTCCTTGGCAGGCCTTGTTAACTATGTACATCCTGCCTGTCAAAGGCTGTGGCTTCTCCAAGGTAAAGAGGTGCCATCTTCCAGAACTGAAGGACAGTCAGCGATTCAGATACCTAAGTACATTGAGGAACAAATGGACGTCTTGTCATGTTCTCCCTCCTCCCACGTGGAGGGGCTCAGTTCTCTGTTTGCACAAACACTGATTCTTTCATCCATGTACCCCCTTACCTCTCCGCCCACCCACTGTCATCCACTCAGCCGTGATTTTTTTTTTTTTTTTAATTAGAGGTGGTTATCACTATGTTGCTCAGGCTGTTTTTGATCTCTGGGCTCAAATGATTCTCTCACTTCAGCCTCCCAAATAGCTGGGACTTCAGGAGCATGCCTCTGTGCCTGGCACCAGCCATGATTTAAAAAGATTGTTATTATTGTTTTACTTATGTAATGCGTTCCTTTCCCCTTCCTACCCTCTCACTTCTTTTTCCCTCTTCCTCTCCACAAAGTCTGTCATCTTGCTTTTTTCCATATCTCTTTTTTATGGCTTGGTTTTCTCATATTAGAGAAACCATATGGTATTTAACTTTCTGGGACTGATTCATTTCACTCAGCATGATAGTGGTCTCAGTTTTCCTACAAATGACTCAAATTTGTCTTTCTTTGTGGCACAATAGCATTCCATTGGTTTGGGGATCAAGATGATACCTGCTTCCAGGAAGGAGTTGGACTATATTCCCTCTCTTTCAATTTCATGGAAGAGTTTAAGGAACATTGACATTAACTCTTCCCTAAAGTTCTGATAAAATTCAGCAGTGAATCTATCAGGTCTTGGGCTTTTCTTTGTTGGTAGATCCTTTTTTACTGCTTTGATTTCATTTCTGGTTATTGCTCATTCAGGGTTTCTGTATCTTTTGGTATATCATGTCAAGGAATTTATTCATTTGTTCTGAGTTTGTGAATTTGTTGGAATATAGTTTTTCAAAATAGTTTCTTATAATTTTCTGGATTTCAACAGTGTCTGTTGTGGTTTCACCTTTTTCACTTCTATTTGCATTGATGTGAATTTTTTCTTTTCTTTTGGCGAGTTTGGCTAGAGGCTTATCAATCTTCATCATTTTAAAGAACCAACTTTTTGATTCGTTGATCTTTTACTTTTTTTTAGTTTCAATTTCATTGATCTTACTCTGATTTTCATTATTTCCTTCCTTCTGCTACGTTTGGATTTGTCTTGTTCTTGTTTCTCTAGGATTCTGAGCTAATTCTTCAGATCTGTAATTTTAGATTGCTGTTTTTTTCATATATGCTCTCATAACTATAAATTTTCCTCTTAGTATTGCTTGCATTGTGTCCTACAGATTCTGGTATGATGTGTTTCCATTGTCATTTAACTTCAGGAAGTTCTTGATTTCTTCTGTGATCCATTACTTTTTCAGTAATGTAATATTTAATCTCCATGTATTTGTACAGTTTCTGTAGTTTCTTTTGCTATTCATTTCTAGTTTTATTCCACTGTGATCTGAAAGTATGCAGTTCATGATTTAATTCTTTTGTATTTATTTAAGTATGTCTTATGTCCAAGGATATGGTCCGTTTTGGAAAAAGTACTATGTACTGCTGAGAAAAGGGTGTATTCTGTTGATGTTGGATAGAATACTCTGTAAATATGTTTTAAGTCCATTTGCTGCATGGTTTGATTTAGATCTGATGTTTCTTAGTTGATTTTTTTGTCCACTTGTTCTGTTTATTTGTGAGAGTAGTGTATCCAAATCCCCTAGTATGATTGTACTGGGGACTATTAGGCCCTTCAAATATAGTGATTTCTGTTTTATGTAAATACATGCATCTGCATTTGGTATATATGTGTTTATAATTGTGAGCACTTCCAGTTGGACTATTCTTTATGCCAGTACATAACATCCATCTTTGTCTCTTCTGATCTGTTTTGGTTTGAAGCCTGCAGTGTCTGAGAATAGTATAGCTACTTCTGCTTGTTTCTGGGCTTCAACAGCATGTAGTATTAGTTTCTGATCTTTTACCTTCAGTTTCTGAGCTTCTTTGAGGGTGAAGTGTGTCTTCGCAGACAATAAGTGGTTGGGTTTTGTTTTTTGATCCACTCTGTCAGTGTGTGTCTTTTGACTGGTGAGTTAAGATGATTAGCATTGAGAGTCATTATTGTATGATTTTTACTGAATCATGTCATTGTCCTGTTTTTTTTTTTTTTTTCTTTGAGATAGGGTATTGCCCTATAGTACAGGCTTATCCTGAATTCACTATGGAGCCCAGGCCGGCCTTGAACTCACAGCAGTCCTCCCGTCTCTGCCTTCTGAGTGCTGGGATTACAGGCGTGTGCCACCATGCCTAGTTTATGAGGTGCTGGGGAATCAAACTCTAGTACTTAGTGCTTGAGTTAGCTCTTGCTAGGCAAGTGCTTAAATGGCTGAGCCATTTCTCCAGCCCTGCCCTGTTTCTCTAGTGTTGGTTCTTTGATTTTTTTTTTTTTTGTTACACTTTCCCTTTAGATGTTTTCTTTCCTATGTGTTCCTTGATGCTGCTTGTCTCTTTGTCTCTTAAGATTCCTTCAACTGTTTTCCACAATGCTGGACTGATAGTTGCAGATTTATTTAGTTTCTTGATCATGAAAAATTTTTACTTCTCCTTCAGTTTCCAGGGATAATTTTGCTGGGTACAATAATATGGGTTGACAATTGTTTTCTTTTAAAACTTGAAAGATTTGCTCCAGGCACTCCTAGCTTTTAAAGTTTGCATTGAAAAATCTGCAGTAATATGAATGGGTTTACCTTGGTAAAATGTCTATTTTTCTCCTACTGCTTTTAATGTTCCCTGTGTTGAATTTCTGAGGTTTGGATTATGATACGATGTGGTGAGTTTCTGGTTGAGGTTATTTGGTGTTCTATAAGCTTCTTGTATTTGAATATTAATTATTTTTGAGATTTGGGAAATTTTCTTGCATGATTTCAGTAAATAAATTCTTTATACCTTTGATGTTGTCTACTGCTCTTTCTCCCAAAGTTGTAATTCTGAGGTTGGTTCTCTTGGAGTCATCTATCAGCTGTTGTATCCAGCTACTTTGCTCATTTTTAACTTTGGAGTCATGCCTAATTATGGCATTTGTTTCCTCAGCTTTGTCTTCAAGGATGGAAATTCTCTCCTCACAATGTTTGAGCCGACTTCCTATGCTTTTAAATGAAATTTTTATATCCTGAATTTCAGATACACTTCTTTTCAGATTTTCTACTTCTCTATCAAAATGTTCCTTCATATCTTGCATTTCTTTATTTATCTTGGCCAACTTTTTATTTATGTCTTTTATGTGCTCGATAAGCTTTGTATCCATTAGGACCACTATTTTTTGATAAGTTTTTCTTTAATCCCACTGATCATTGCTTCCATTTCTTTAAGAATATCTTATTTAAAATTGCTCTTGACAGAAATGAACTTGTTTATTTGCTTTTTGACTTCCTTCCCTATAAGTTCCACTATTTCAGAGCCTGTGACATTTGTTTCTAGGGTCTCAGGGGTTTCTCTGTGTGTCCTGTTGCCTTGTCTTCCCATGTGTGTGTTGTTGAGGGACTTCACTTTGAATTGTGTAGCTGAGATACACATTCTGTGTATCTAGGTGTGTGTGTGTGTGTGGGGGGGGACCAAAAGTCCTGAGTTCTGTGCTGCGAGTAGACATTCACAGAGGGGGGGGGGGGGAACCTAACAGTCTGATGTCTCTGAGGTGTCTTGATCACACCCAGCCCCTGAATAAAGCTCTTCCACCTGTCCTGTCTTCCTCCCCCAATGGCGGGGCTCTCCACTCTCAGGGGTACTCCATTACCACCTGAGGCGTTCAGAGGTCAGTGGCCTTTCCTCTCTGCAGCCGTCCCTTAATATGTCCTGTCTGAGCCTTCTTTTACTCTAAACAGTTTAGGCTCAGGCTCTTTTTAAAAAATGGCTCCTGCCTATGTCACTACCTATTAATGGCTGCTGAGCACTGCTTTTTCCAAGCTGGTTTAGACTCCAGGAGGCCTTTCTAGGGGAAGTGTCACCCTGTACAATGGAGCATGAGCAGATCTTAAGGGTTAAGAGTGCTTGGCCAGGGGTCTCAACTTCGACTGTCAGTATAAGGGCCCATTGAGGGTCAGCCCAAGAGTGCTCCTGCTGAAGGCAGCTCAGGGAGAGATGGTGAGGGAGGACTAACATGCAGAGCCATTGGCAAGGAGACCTTTGGAGGTGATGGCCTATGAAGGCAAAAAACTGTGGTCAGAGAGCTAGGCTTGAGTTCATATCCTTACATCTGAGTCCTGGCTGTGTGACCTGAGATAGGTCACTTCATTTATTTTTTTTTTCTACAAGGGGAGGTGGGAGTCCATCTGCATGCCTTGTGGGCCTTTGCTGCATCAAGGCAGAGTGCTCATTGTCTTACATCAGGAGACCACGAGAGTCCTTGTAGACCCTCATCAACCTGAGGCCCACAAGACCCCAAGCTCCTGGACTGGGCCCTTGGTATATGCATCTCCACTCCTGGACTGACTCATGCCTGCAAGCCCGGGCCTTCCTGGACTCTGAGTGCAAGCCCACCATGAAGTCCACCCAGCCCCTAGATCTGCTGACTTCAGGTCACTTTCCTTAAGCTTATGTCAGGCCCTTCCCCTGCGTGTAGCCACTTCTGCTGGGACTTTGATTCCCTTTGGAGCCCGTTTTCCTCTCTCTAATAGAATTAAAGCCTTTTAGCTTTTTCTGCTATTGGCCGTTGTCACAGTATGCAGAGATTCCATGTGTGGAGCAGGGACCCCACCACTGTGTGTTGTGTGAGTCAGAGACCGAGCCCTGCTTGATTCTAGTGACCTGATCCTATTTGACATGTGCTGGGTATAGCTGTGTAGAATCCAGAGTTCAGAGAAAATGAGAACCTTTAACCCCGACTGCTCTGTGTTTCAGCTGTGGCCCACGCACTCAAGCTTTTCACTTGACAGGTCAGCTGGGAGTCTTCCTGTGCACCCGGCGGCCTGGCTGGTTTGCTAGGAGGCCTCTCCAGCAAATGTCTGCCCATGGGGTTCCACCCCTCACTCTCTATTCTCACCGCCCCCACCCTGCTTCTTTTATTTTGAGACAGGGTCTCACTGTGTAGTCCAGGCTGTCCTGAAATCACTGCGTAGGCCAAGGTAGCCTGCAGCTCACAGCAATCCTCCTGTCTCAGCCTTCTGTGTGCTGGGGTGACAGGAGGGCTTGTGCTACTATGCCCAGCTAGTTTTTATGTGGTGCTCGGGGATTGAACCCAGGGCCTTGTACATGCTAGACAAGTGCTCTAACCACTGAGCCAGTCCCCCAGCCCCCCTTTTTTCTTTCTAGAAAAGAAGTGCATCTTTCTGAGTCTAGGTCTGGGACATTGGAGTGAGTTTGAGATGCACCCCTGCCTCTGCAAGGAAGGCATTTTCTGCCAGAGAGGCCTGGTGCTTCACAGTGGGAGAATAAGCTGTCTGCTACAGCTTTCTGCAGAGGTGATGATATTCTGTATCTGCTGTGTTCCATGGCAGCTCTGCATTTTTGTTAAATAGATACTCGGTACTGGTAGCTGCTGTATTGGACAGCATAGCTCCCATGAGCTTGTCTACAGTGGGCATGGCTGCCCACCCTGGAGACAAGATCAGAAGGAAGTTCTTTGTACCAACCCATCTGTCCTCGCTGGATCCCCTGTGGGTAATTGCCAGATATGATCACATGACAGTAACCCTTGAAAATCATAGTCTGCAGTGCTCTCTGTTTGGCTCACACCTGTCCGCAGGCGTGTGCAGTTTTCCCAAAGGTGTAACTCAGCCACAATTTTATCATTCTTATTGTTACTTAACTATCATGGCTTAAGTATCTTATATGATTATATTATTTTCTTACTTGTTACTTAAAAATGTCACTTAGTATCCTATTAAGTTAACTATTGCCTTACCACTGAACATATCGGGCATTTCCATCTTTGTTTTCATTACTATGGACTAATGTGAACCTATCTCCTCTAAATTATTTCTTAGCCTTAAATTATTAGGAATGAGGAATAATAGGCTTAAAAGGTATTTAAGGGCTCTCAAAATGTATTTAAAATATATTTTCAGTTATTAGCTTTAAAAGACTGAAGTAAGGTGAGTGTGATGGTGCACACTTGTAATTTCTGCGCTCTGGGAGGCTAAGGAAACAGGATTGTACTGTCTGGGCAATGTAGTAAGTCCCTACCTTAAAATTAAAGGTAAAAAAGGCCAGGTGTATAGCTCGGTTCAATCCCTGGTACCAGAAAAAGCAGATAAATAAGAAGCAGTCTACCTTCCTGCCTCCCTGCTTTCCGTCTTCCCTCCCTCCACCACCCCCCCTCCTTCATTCCTTCTTTCCTCCCTTTTATGGTATCAGGGATTCAACCCAGAGTCTTTACATAGAGCTACATCTCAAGCCATCCTTTTAGTTTTAATGTTTTGAGACAGGCTCTCCCTTAGTTACCCAGGCTGGGCTTGAACTTGTGATCCTTCTGCATTATAGGCCTGTTGTCTCTGGGCTGGGCTTTATATTCTTGCGAGTAATGAAGACATTCCATTTACCACACTGTCACCAGTATTGAGGGTGTCATTATTGCATATTTTTATTAATTTGAGATGTGGAAAATGATCCCCTCTACTCTCTCTCTCTCTCTCTCTCTCTCTCTCTCTCTTCTTTTTCTTTTTTTTTAAGATTCTTTTGGTTGCTTAATTCTCTAGCTTCTGTGACCCATGGCCTGTTAGTCACCACAGTTAAGTTGTTGGTCATGTGGCTTTGGAGTGGAGGTGGCCCTTGTTACATGTCTAAGTTATGGTGGAACACTTCTCCAGATGTTCGCTGTCTGTGGAATATGCTCAGAGATGGAGAACTCATTTCTTCTTTGGTGCAAATGGCAAGAGTCCCAATGGAGTTTATTGGGTCACATAACTAAAAGTCTAAAGCTAGTCTACCCTCAGGACCAGGTGCTCCATGGAATCCATAGCTTCTTCCCTCCTCCATTTGTGGACCCTGCTTCTCTCTTCTTGGCCTCTTTCTCAGCGGACTCTCAGAGTTGTGTCAAGATGGGCTACAAGACTTGTTGACCTTCTCTTCCACTCTACTGGTTTAGCAACCCCAGAAAAAGAAAAAGCTGCTTTCCTGATAACTTTGGCAAAAAAAAAAAAATCAAAAACAAGCAAACAAAACCACAGGTGTGTGACCCCGTTGGCCTGCTTGGGGACCCATGCCCATCTCTGAACCAGTGACTGTGACAAGGTTCGGCTCTCTGACTGGCTAGGCCTCAGGTGTGCAACTGAGCCAGGAAGGGGATCAGCCTTTAATGAGTCCTAAGAGCAAAGTTTTGAACTGGAATTCCAAATGAGGGTTTTAAACCGCCAAGGGAGAATGGCTACTGGCCTGGTCCCCTGCTGTCCCCAGCTCCCCCCTCCACCTCCTAGGGATTCACTTTCAGACAGCTTTAATGACTCGCAGGGCTAAAGTGAGCCCAAGGGAACAGATCGTCTGGGCCCTTTCCTGCGTTGTTACTGGCTTCTTGAGGCTGATGGTGTGCTCATACCTGGTCTCTGCATTTTCTTTTCTGAACTCAGTTTTCCCATCTGCACAGTGGGAATTGTGGGAGTTGGAGTTTAGGAGTTATGGCTGACTCTCTGGTCCCTGTGTTCTGGGATATCAGCCACTTCCTGGGATATAAGAGCCAGCTCACAGCCAAGGAGAAGCGGGACTAGAGTCTGCTCCCTGCTAGCTGTTCTGCCACTGGCTCTCAGGAAGCCCCTAGCCCCAGAGTGGCCTGCCTGGGCCCCTGGGTGGGTTAGGGCTGGGAGGGTTCCCCCACCTCCTCAAGGCTGGGCTGCAGCCGGCACAAGGGGGAGGATTGTTCCTACAGAGGTGTCTGGGCCAGAAAACACAAATGGCCACTGTGTATGCTCTCAAGGGTGTAGGCTGAGGCGTTAGTCACTGCTGGCTGGCAGTGGAGGGCCTGGCTGAGAATGCCCTCACCCCGGGCTGGACCCTGGCCTGGCCTCAGCTCGGGTCGGGGTGTTGGAGAGAGGACGTCAGGGGTCACAGCCAGCCACTTGATCTTTGTACAGGTCCTTGCCTGCTGTCGTCCATGTGTACCTCATGTTTGGAACCACCCCTCACTTTCCAAGACGTCCCGCTCCCCAAGATCATGTCGCAGCATGGAGAGGGCTTAAGCGTGAACCACCCTTAGGTTGTACCTTGGGGGAAACTGAGGCCTGAGTAGACTTTTGCAGAATTTATAGGCATCTCTGGAAAAGCAATCAGGGATAAGAACATTGAAACGTTATGGGCTGGGGCTGGAGAAATAGACCAGCAGTTAGACCACTTGCCTGGCAAGGCTATGATTTCGATGCTGAGCACCACATAAGCTGGCCATGGTGGCACATACCTGTATTCCCAGCACTAGGGAGGCCGAGGCAGGAGGATTTTAGTGAGGTCAAGACCAACTTGAGCAACATAGTGAATTCAGGACCAACCTGGACTACAGAGCTAGACCCTGTCCCAAAAGAAAGAAAGAAACCCCTTGGGCGAAAATTCAACTCTCAGCTTTGTTATTTGCTTGTTGCATGAACTTGGTCAAATGACTCCACCTCTTTAAGAATATGGGGAATTTTTTTTTATTGTCGTTTTGTTTTTGTTTTTGTTTTTTGTTTTGTTTTGTTTTGTTTTTTTGAGACTCGGTCTCACTCTGCAGCCCAGGCTGGTCATGAACTCTTGTGGAGCCTAGGATGGCCTTGGATCCACGACAATCCTTCTGTCTCACTCAGCCTCCCGGGTTCTGGGATTATAGGTGGGCGCCACCACATCTGGTTTAGGTGGTGCTGGGGAATTGAATTCCGAACTCTGGTACTGAGCACTTGACTTAGTGCTTGCTAACCAGGCACTTTAACTGCTGAGCCATTCCTCCAGCCCCATTTGTTTGTTTGTTTTTAAAGATAGGGTCTTGCCACATTGCCTAGTTTTGCCCCAGATTCTTCCTGCCTCTGACTCCTAGGTGACTGGGACTACAGGCATGTGCCACCGTGCCTGACCATTACTTTCTAAAAGTGGAGCTTATCATATGTAAGCGTTGTGAAAACTGAGGGACTTGAACAGTGTTCTCCAGGACCCTCTCCTAGCGCCAAGGCCTGGCACTTTGTTTCATATTCAGGTTCCCTTTGGGGGCCCGAGGTGGCAGACTTAAAGAAAAGGAGGCCTTACAAGCTGTTACCGTTGTCTCAGCAGTTCTGCTTAAAGCCCATTGGCTGGCTGGTTACATGCCTGTTCCTGAGCCAGTCCCTGCGGCTCTAGGGAATGCAGTATTCTCTTTCCCACCCCTTTCTGGTTAATGGTGGAGAATTAGCTGCTCTGCAGGTTGGGGCCTAGAAAGGCCGGGGGTTGCTGTGCTGAAGAAAGGAAGGGTGGTAGGGTGGATTAAGTTATGGGAGTGATGATTTCACAGCAAGGTCTCCTTCTAGGCAAAAACTGAAGTGTTCACTAGGAAAAAAAAGCCTCACAATTAATTTGGGCTTAAGTTAAATGAATTAACAGGAAACAGGCTGCTTCCTGGCAGCATAGTGTGGTAAAGAGAACTAACTCCGGGCCAGGAGTCAGGGCACTGCCATCACTCAGCCCTGGACGGCCCACGTACCTCTCCAAGCCTCAGTCCAGTCTGCTTTTCTGGAAGGTGGGGGTGGTGGGCAGGGCGTGCCTTAGTGTGGCTTGTGGGCAGATCACATTCTGGTAGTCTTGGTACCCAGCGGATGCCACATGCGTCCTCAGTGTGCGTGCTTGATAGGAGCCATGGTCTGTCAGACCTCTTCAGCAAAGGGAAGTGGATCAGTGAATGCAGGGCATTGCCCGGGGCCCGTGTCGGTTGAGATTTGGAGCTCAGGCTGTTTGAGGTAGGCAGCCTTGTGTGTGGGTCCAGCCTTTACCCCCTGTAATGGCTGTGACCTGAGGCAAACCATATGCCTTTCTGAGTGTTTCTTCATCTGTTCACTGATTTTTTTTTTTTTTTTTTTTGAGACAGGCTCTTATTCTGTAGTCCAGGCTGGTTCTGAACTCTCTATGTCACCTAGACTGGCCTCGAACACAACAATCCTCCTGCCTCAGCCTCTGTAGTGCTGGGATTATAGGCATGCGCCACTGTGCCTGGCTTTATGTGGTGGTTCTGAGGAATCAAATCCAGGGCCTTGTTCTTGCTAGGCTAGCCCTAGCGGCTGCACTACACACCAGCCCCTTCATCTGTTAACTGAGGTACTATTCACCTGAAGGACTGGATGGCATGCCACAGGCACTCAGTGTTCACTGTTGTTGTCACACATGATGGCATTTTCATGGATTGTTGTCTCAACGCTTAACTTTGGCAGGTCACTTCACGGTCCACAGTTTCTCCTGACATCCCCCCTTCCCCCAGAGGGCCCTGGTGTCTGTGAAATCTGAGCGAGGTGCTGGGCAGCCAGATTTCCTTGTGTTGACACTGGCACCCACTAGAGGCCCGGCCCTGCGGTCAATGCTGCCTTTCAGATGGTGGCAAAGCTGGGCTTGTGTGCTCTTGGAAAATGGTCTACACCTCTTCCGCTGCTGGGGGAAGGCATCCCTTTCCAGGAAGCTCAGGGCCAGCCAGGGTGACAAGTGACCTTCTCATCAACCTCCAGGAGTGCAAGGCAAGTGGTGGAAGGGCAGGCCACTGCCTAGCTAATGTGGTCAAGGTGGTATTCCTGGTCACCTGGCCCCAACTCTGGGTACCAGGGCCCTGCACCCTGACCTTTCTCTCTGCAAAGGAGCGGAGCTGCCTGGGTTTGATGAGGAAGAAGAGGGTGTCGTATTGCAGCAAGAAGATTCTAAGCTGGTTCCCAGTGGTGACATTAAAAAAAATCAGCTTTACAAGAAATCTGAAGGCAGAAACATAATTGGGGTCGTGTGTGTGTGTGTGTTTATGTATGGTGAGAGAGAAAGAAATCTAATTTCTCAATTGGTAGATTTCTAAGGTGTTCTGAACCAACTTTGAAGTTGAGTTTAAATGCAAAGGACACCACAAAGTCAGACCCAGTAAGCGAGGCTTGGCCTTGTGTGAAACTCCTTTCCCTGACCTGGCACCTGTGTGGGATGCTGGAGTTTCCTAGCCTCTGGCCCAAAAGGGATGTTGCTGCAGGAAGATTGGTCACTGAGCATGTGCAGCTTTGGGAACTGGCAGCACCTGTCAGCAGATCTGTGCTGCCTCTTTACTCCAGGGCTCTACAAGCTTCTCTGAGATAGTAATACCAGAGCATTCGAGGGCGGTGGGAGTGGTGAGTTAACACATGTAGAAGTACAGAATGTTACCTGTGTGGAGCAGGCTGTAGTAAGTGTCATAGACTATATGGGCTCCGGGGGATTTTGCAATTCAGTGAACAAAAGAAGTACCTAAACTGAGAATAAATATACCAACAGTAAACAAATGTAAAAATTGCCTGTTTGCATCACCCATGCACAGGCCTGTAATCCAAGAGCTGTGGGAGCAGAGCAAGAGGATCACAAGTTTGAACCAGTTTGAGCAACTTAGTACTTAGTAAGACCTTGTCTCAAATAAAAAATAATGAAATTTAGTTCAGATCAAAGTCCCTAGGTTTGATCCTTAGTACCCCACACATACACACACACAGACATGCACGCATGCACAGATGATGCCTCCTCCTGGGTCCCACAGCCATCCTAAGCCTTGTCACTCTCAGTGGAGGGACATCTCTCCAGCTAGACCAGAGGCCTAGGGAGGGTAGTTCTGGCTCTGTCAGGTGAGCACCCTGTGCTGGGCTGGCATGACATGGCTTGTGTCATCTGGTCTTAGAAGCTTCTCAGGTTGGGAGGGAACCGCCGTGCAGTAGTGAAAAGTTCACAGAGGTTTTTGAGTTAGTTGACTCAAATCCTGGCGCCATGCCCCTCATTGCACTCACGTGTGCCCTTAACCTTGGATGTGTTCCTTCACCTTGGAGCAGGAGAAATGGATGACTGCTATATTCTGATCATCTGAATGAAGGTAAGTTACCAGACATGCAGGACTAACTCCGCTTCTGCACTTTTCCCGCCATCCTGGAAGACAAGAGTAGATCCATGATCCCCTAGGGAGGCCCTCGTTGTCCTCACAGGGTCCTGGGAGGCCCGTTGTTCCCTATACTTTGCAGCAGGTCTACTACTCTATTCTGTCTCCAGACAAGCAGCTCACTTTTGGGTGCCTTGTCACAAAAGGGGGCCTGTTTATCTGTGGGATCTCAGGTAGGGGCAGAGGAGGATGGCCACAGTAGTACCCCAGAAGCACCCCCTTGGCTTGTAGGGCACTCGGGAAGCTGTGGGTCTTGCCTTCTGTTTCTGGGGTGCCAGCTCCTGCTGTGGAATAGGATACAGTTGCTTGCACCATATGCACAGTTGTTTTTCTCTCACACTTTTGAATATTGGTAAAATTTACATTAACATCATATTAGGCTTTCATGAGCATACAATACCATGACATTAAATACGTTCACAAGCTAGGTACCCATAGCCACTATATCCCAAATTTTTTTCTACAACAAATACTCTGTACCTACGAAACAATAATTCTTGCATCTTCTTTTTCCATCCCCCAACCCTAGCAGCCTCTATTCTGACTTATATCTGTATGAAATTTGACTGCTGTAAGTACCTCGTAGTAAGTGGAATCAGTATGGCATTTAGCCTTTTGTGTCTGGCTTTTTTCACTTAGCAGAACATTTTCAATATTAATCCAGGTCATAGAGTGTATCAGAAATTCATTCCTTCTAATGGCTGACTGATACTATATGTATAGATTGCATTGTGTTTATCCATTTATTTGATGACCCTCTGTTTGTGTTGGCCTCTGGCTACTGTGGCAAATGCTGCCTTGAGCCCCATGTGCACGCGTGCACTTGCAATCTTCTGGTGTTCTTGCTCTCCATTTCTTTGAGTCTCTATCTGCCAGCTGAGTTATTGGGTCTATGTTTAACCTTTGGAGACATGACCAAACTGATTTCTTGGGTGGGGCTGTAGTTTGCATTACCAGCCACAATGTGAGAGGGTTCAAATTCTCCACATCTTCGTCAACACTTGTTTTTGTTTTCATTTATTGATTCTAGTCATCATAATGGGTGTCAGTTTTTTTGCTGCCTATCCTTGTTCATCAGATAAGAAAATAGCTGTTTTGAGCCAGGTGGGATGGCACATACCTGTAATCCTAGCTACTTGGGGAGCTGCGGTAGGAGAATCACAAGTTCCAGGCAAGCTTGTGCAACTTAGTGAGAGTTTGTCTCAAAAAAAAAAAAAAAAGTTTTTCTGGTCACATGTATTTAGGGAGAAAGTCTACTGTCGTTGGTGGGTACTTTAAACACTTTTTCATTCTACTTTTTACTTTTATTTTTGTGTGTATTGTTGAGGATCAAACTAGGGCCCGTGTATGGTAGGCCAGCACTCTGCCATTGAGCTCAACCCCAGGCATTTGTTCTACATTTAATGTATGTGTGACATAACGTGAACGAAAGTGTGCTGTGAATCCCTGTCCATTTTTAAGCCTCTCCTAGCCTGCTGGCTGGCAGTCGTTGCAGAGTTTTCCATGTATTTATAGGCTGATATTTGAGCATGGATGAAAATGTAATTTTTTTTTTTTTCTTTTATGGTAGTGGAGATTCTACGCAGAGTCTTGCTAATGCTAGGCAGGTGTTCTGCCGCTGAGCTATTGCCTCACACTTTTTCTGAGTTGCTCAAACTGGCTTACTATTTGCAACCCTCCTGTCTCAGCCTCCTGAGTAACTGGGATTACAGGCCTGAGTTACTACACCCAGTAGTTCTCTAGTTTTTATGTAAAACTGTTGTGATGCTTTCATTCCTCAGTGACTTGGATTGATGTGCTGAATAAGGTCAGTCTTTCTATGTCGTTCTATGTAGCAGTGGCCTATTTTTGCATTTTGTTTATTCCATAGAATGAATGTGTTTGTACTTGTAGTGTTATTAAACACAAACCATTGTTTCCTATGTGTGTTCTGTGTGAACTCGATGTAGCCCTGGTCCAGAACAATGTCTGTGCCGGGCCAGTGTCTCAGTCACCTCTGGACATCCGGCCTCTGTTTTCACAGCAGGGCTCCCTGGACTGCCTTCCAGGGGTCAGCTTCCTGTCCATCTGCCTTGTTGAACTTCTATGTCTCCTTTGCAGGCCAAGAATAAGGAGACAGGTACCTTAGCTGCTGCTAAAGTCATTGAGACCAAGAGTGAGGAGGAGCTGGAGGACTACATCGTGGAGATCGAGATCCTGGCCACCTGTGACCACCCCTACATCGTGAAGCTCCTAGGAGCCTACTACTACGACGGGAAGCTGTGGGTAAGGGTGCTGCCATGGCCTCTGTGGCCCCTGTGGCCGGACATTCTGGAGCTAGCCGGGCTTGACTCCTCAGCTCTTTCGCAGTATCTATTTAAGGACAGGGACTGGGAGAGGGAGAAGTAAAGTGTGGTCCCAGCCATTTTGGAAAAGGGCTGCTTAACCTGTAGTCCTTAGCTTATGGAGTGGTTGCAGGGATTAAAGAGTTAATTCCTGACAGTATTTAGAGGAGTACTTGGTACTTGTATGGGAGTGCATTGGTGATGGCTGTCTTATTTTTTACAGTGTTAGCAGATCTGCTGCAGCACCAAGCCCTTCGTTTTCTGCTGTGCGCATTGCAGGTCAGCCTCAGGCCCCACTTCCTAGCTCAGCATTGTCCTGCAACATTTTGGGAGAATTTGGAGTGTGCCTACTTTTCACTGGGCAAGGCTGACCTGCAGGATATCTGTTTTATTGACACTTTCCTGGTACTAATGTCACAGCTTAGATGGCTCAAACTTCCTAGACTTACATTTTTCCAAACTCACTTTCATCCAGTTTATATTACAAAAAAAAAAAAAAAAAAAAAATCTTTTTTTGGTGCTGAGAATGGAACCCAGGGCCTCCTGTCACTGCTGAGGTACACCCGCAGCCCAGAAGCCCTGTTCATACCTCCAAAATTCTATACAATGTAAAAACAATGTGGTGTGCAGGGAATGTCTCAAGTAAATTCCAGATACAAATGGGAGAACCTCAGAATCATGTGGTGGTCTTGAGAAAGCAGTCACAGGGTCTGCAGGGGGCTGTGCACCTTATTTCGCTTCAGCCGACAGAGCCCAGGGTGAGTGTGATCACACACAGCAACAGTTGTTGACAGTGGTTAATAATTACGTAGTGATCAGGAAGGGATTTTTTTGTGTGTGTGGTTCTGGGGTGTTAACTAAAGGCTTCATGTTGGCTCAGTACATGCTGTGCCTCTGGGCTATGCCTCCAGCCTAGAAAGGGATGTTTCAGGCAGTGTACATCCCATCAGGATAGTTTATTTTGCACAAAAGAATTTTATTATGTTTTAGGTACATTTTAGGAAATTGGTGGGGAGCTTAAAGATTATATTTGACACATTACCATTTTTCCTACATAAAATAATGGGAATCAGAGATCTGGCTTTTTTTTTTTTTCTTTTTTGCACAGAATGCCTGATTTTAAGGAACAGAGTGCTATGTGGAGAAATCTGTTTTGTTTGAGAATACAATCCTGTTGCTTAAGAAATCAACAGAGTTTACAAGCCACTGTCTGTCCCTGCCACTTGAGAGACCGGGGAATTCTGCAAGGGAAAACCAGTGCCTGGGGGGCTGGGGACACAATGCTGCTAGCTTGCAGCAGTCTGTTTTCCATCATTGTATGAAACACCTGAAGCTGGGTACTTTATAAGGAAAAGAGGGATGTTTGGCTTACTTTTCTGGAGGTTTGTGGCCATGGCACTAGCACTGGCTCATCTCTGGGGAGGATGTCACAGTAGATGACATCATGGCGAGAGTGTGTGCCAGAGGAGGAGACCACACTGCAAGACAGAGGCCATGGGGCTGGAGGAATGGCTCAGCGGTTAAAGCGCTTGCTTAGCAAGCACTAAGTCAAGTGCTAAGTACCCGAGTTCAATTCCCCAGCACCATATAAGCTGGGCGTGGTGGTGCACACCTGTAATCCCAGCACTCAGGAAGCTGAGACAGGAGGATTGCCCTGAGTCCAAGGCCAGCCTGGGCTCCATAGTGAGTTCAGGACCAGTCTGGACTACAGAGCAAGACCCTGGCTCAAAAAAAGAAAGAAAGAGGCCAGAGGGACTGAGGTCCCCGAGAACTATATTCATCTCTTCGGTGGGAATGCCCCCAGTGACCTCGTAACTTCACTGGATCTTCTTGCTGTTGTCCACCAAGGACCAAGTTTCTACTTGGGGACACACCTCATCTGTAGAATAGCTGTCCCCTACCACTGGCTGCCCCACAACAAAGCTGCCTTTCCTCAACCTCTTTCCATATCTCCTTGGGGAGCCACTTAGGCAGCAGTGGGGGAGTAACCCCTGTTGCTGGGTTCACATCTTGTCTTAGTTACTATGTCGTTGCTATGACAGAATACCCAACATCCACAATTTATGGGAGGAAAGATTTATTTAGTTTGCCAGTTGCAGAAAGTCTCACATGGTCCATTCACAGGGCAGCTGGCAACAGTGACGGCAGGTGGCAGAGGCAGGATGGAGAGCTGCTCACCCCATTGCAGGCAGAGAAGCCCAGAGAGGCAGAGGCAAAGGAAGTCTTGAGACTCCTAGGCTAGAGCTGTCCCAGGAAGAAACTGCAATAATGTTTCTTCTTCCTTCCTTCAATAACTTCAAGCTGTTAAGGCCCTCAGGGTGGGTGCCTCTCCCTTATTTTCTGGTCTTCATGTTGATAACAGATGCCTGAGAACTGTGGGGTGGGCACCCCCCGCACCCCCAATTCTCAACAAATTGATACAAGCTCTCCAGGTCAAACTCCAGCCATCTGCCCCTTCTAGCCAAGCTCTGCCTCCTGATAAAGCACAGTTACTAATACATGAGACCTTGAGGGGGACACTCAAGATCCAAACTACAGGAGATCTCAAAGCTCTTCTTTGTTCACTGTCTTCAAGGACCTTGGGAGGAGAGAAGAGCAGGGAGAGTCACCAGCTCGTCATCCTTTTCCAGAGTGGTGAACAGGGGCACGGAGAAAGCAGACCACTGGTCAGAGTCATACAGTTACACGGTTGAGGCTGGTGAAGCTAAGGCTATTCTTGTCTTCTGTCCTAATTTACAGAGGTACTTTTCAAAAAGTCTTTGTTTATTTTCAGTTCTGGGGATTGAACCTAGGATCTTCACACAGAGCTGCATCTCCAGCCTCTTCTTTATTTTAAGAAAATATCTTGCTAAGTCACTGAGTTAATCAGGCTGGATTCAATTCTACAACTGTCCTGTCTCAGCCTCCCAGAATGTTGGGGTTAGAGGCTTGTACCACCATGACCAGACTCAGATTTTAACACTTTTAAGTGCCTATTTCTAAATTGGCCCCACATATTACTTGATAAAATCAAAGGAGTTTTCCCATTCGTCTGTCCACGCATTTGTCTGTGTCTATTCTCCTACCCATTCCTGTATTTTTTGGACTATTGGTCATGCACATTAAGAAAAACATTTATAAAGTTTCTATTTCCATTACTTATTGTGGCCAGGTCCCAAGTTCGTGCTTTCCCAGGTCCACAGATAGCATTAACAAGAGCTAGCATATATGGGAACCTTGCTTTCAGGTGGGTCTTGCTCTGTGGGGAGGCCTTGCTAGCTGTTGGGCCTTGCTGTGTGGGAGACCTTGCTGTCTGATGAGCCTTTCACTGCACACTACTTGCATTACTTGTTTAATCCTTGTTCTCCAAGGTTGCTTCCTTGTTTTACCAAAGAAAATGAGATACAAAGAAGCTAAGTAAGTTACTTTTGGGCCATGCACAGCTATTGATAGAAGGTGGCAGGGCCAGAAAACCAGATAGAACAAAAAAGAACAATTCTTAACTGGATTTGGGCTGTCATATGGTGTTTAAGTAGATACACCAGAATTCTGTGTTCCCAGATTGTCATTTTGGACGGGTGCTTTCTTATCCAAGGCTGCTGCCGAGATAACCATTTCTCACCCCCTTTTGGAGACTCCTATAGCTTACATGTGTTATTTTGTAGACTGTGAGAGGCACTCTTGTCCTTGTTTTTTAAGAATGAGGATTCTACATATTGTGAGATCAAAGAAAGTGACCCTGGAATGGGTGGATAAAGGGGGTGTCAGGCAGAAGAGACAGCACCAGCAGCAGGGTGGAAGCAGAAGGGTATGGCATGTCAGGGGATATCTGGTCTTGGATGGGGGCTGCTCCATATGTGAAATTACGGTGATGAGAGGCTTTAATACCATGGTTAAGAGTCTGCACTTGACCTTTTTCTAAGTTATTTTTAAATTTATGTCCTTTTTTTTGAGACAGGGTCTTGCTCTGTAGTCCTAGCTGGTCCTGAACTCACTCTGTAGTCCAGCATGGCCTTGAACGCACAGCAATCTTCCAGCCTCAGCCTCCCAAGTACTGGGATCACAGGTGTGCTCCACCATGACCCACGTGTGTAGTGTTGGGAATAGAACCGAGGGTCTTGAGTTTGTTAGGCAAGTGTTTACCGGCTGAGCTATTCTTCCAGCCTTGTGCACTTGACCTTTTAGAGTAGTGGTTCTCAGAACAGCATCAGCATTGCTTGGGACCTAGTTGGATACACAGATTATTGATAAGGCTCTACTGCAACCAGCTGGGTCACAAATTATGGGGTTAAAGTTGGACATGGTTGTGCATGCCTATAATCCCAGGAGGGATTACTTGGGAGACTGAGGCAGAAGGATTGCCCTGAGTTTGAGCCCAATCTGGGCTATATAATGAGTTCAGAACTACCCTGAACTACAGAGTGAGACCCTGTCTCAAAAAAATAAAAAATTATGGAGAAATTGTGGAGTTGGACCCAGCAATCTGCCTTGAAGGGGGCTTTTAGGCAACTTTGTTGTTTCATTAACTTTGAGAACCACTAATTTAGGGTTAGGTCAGAAGGCATACCAGCTTTCTGGTGTTTGTGTAAATGTTCCTAGGTCCATCGTGTGGCCGGGCTGAGGCCTTTTGTGTGTTCCCAATAGCCAGCTTTTCCACATGAGAATCTTTGACAAAACCAGCCTTGGACCTGAGACCTGCTCTCAGAGACTTTGGGATGAGAATCTGGCTGGTGGCCAAGTGTCCTGGCTCCTTCTGCAGCCATGGCAGCCAGGGACAGACTTTCTCCTGAGCAGGGTGGAGGTCCTTTACCAAGCCACATGTACACTATCTGACAAGATGAGTTCATTTTCTTCCAGAATTTGTAATCTTAGATGAGTCCTTCTAATGGTGTCTTGTCTTGACTTCTGCCTTGAGTAACAGGTAGTGCAAGTGGATGGAAATAACAACCCAGAATGCTCTAGGCCAGTGCTGCCCCAAGAGGCAGCTAATGCAAGCCACACATGTCATTTTGAACTTCAGTGGTTTTACTCAAAAGAGCAAAAAGAAACAGATGAATCTGATTTAGCCTGGTGTGTCAGTAATGCAGTCATTTGACACGTGCTCAAGGTAACAGTTATTAGTAAATTGTTTTATTTCTTCTTAGTCTAGGCTGTCCAAGTCCAGGATGTGTCCTGGTACATCTCAGATTTTAAAACTTTAAATTCAGAAATTCTTGATCTATATTTATATGTCATAAAATTTATGGTTGAGAAAAGTAAATTCAGCTGATCTGTAGTCCCAGCACTTTGGGAGACTGAAGCAGTAGAATTGTAAGTTCGAGCCCAGCCTGGGCAGCTTAGCAACTTAGCGAGACTCCGTCTGAAACAGATACAAGAAGGGGCTAGGGTGATAGCTCAGTGCGAAGGCCCTGTGTTCAATCTCTCGTGCCGCCACAGAAAAAAAGGAAGAAGAGAAGGAGGTAAATTTGCATCCCTGTATCCCTGAGTGGTTTCCAGTGTTTTGTTTTGTTTCTTTTCTTTTTTTTTGAGATAGGGTCTTGCTCTGTAGCCCAGGCTGGTCCTGAGCTCACTATGGAGCCCAGGTTGGCCTTGGCCTTGGCAATCTTACTGCCTCAGCCTCCCGAATGCTGGAAATAGAGGTGTGTATCACCGTGGTCAGTTTATGTAGTGCTGGGGAATCGAACCCAGGGTGTTGCGCTTGCCTGTGCCATTCCCCCAGGCCCGTCCAGTGTTCTTTAACATGTCCCTGTACGTGAATCAAATGTCCACGTTTAACATGAAGTAGTTAGGTATGAGTGAAATAATGAGTTTTACCTATTCTAGCCACAGTTCGGGATCCCCCAGCCACATGCGGTTTGTGGCTACCATCCTGAGCAGCATAGACAGTGGGGCTCTGAATTGCATCCCAGCCCCTGAGTGGCTGAACACAGGAGACTCTGGCAGTGCTCCTGAGTTCTTTCTGCTACACCTCCACCCCTGCCCACCCTGCACCTGATTTGGGTCGTTGTAGAAATGTTTCAAAAGTTGGGCTCTTCTGTAGCTTGTATTTTGGGAGCAGGAGAGAGCAGTGCTGTTAAGTGTTTACCTGAGGCTCTTGGGAGAAAAGACCTGGTCCGCAGCACATGCCCATTTCTGTAGTGTAAATATTCCCTCCATGGTTGGTTTTGGACTGCCAGAGTGATGCCACAAACCCAAGTTGAGACCGTCCCTGGCCTCCTGGGCACAGAGTCTAGTGGAGGAGGCATAGTCTGAAAGCAAATGAAGAAGTAAATGAGCTGGTGATGGTGACACATACCTGTAATTGCAGCTGGTTCGGAGGTTGTGGCAGGAGGGTCACAGGTTCAAGATGGCACCTTGGAAAGATTATCTCAGAATATTAGAAGAGGCTGGCAATGTAGCTCCATGGCAGAGCACCGCTGGGTTCAGTCCATAGTGTCACAAAACAAAACAAACAAAACAGAAGTAGTGAGTGGGAGAATTTGAGCCAATAAGTGGTTGAAAGAAAAAGACCCGTGAGGAAGCACAGCAGGGCTTCCTGGGGCGGGGTGAGGAACAGGGCCTTAAAGGGGGTGACAAAGAAAACCTCTCCATCAGGTTACATTTTTTGCTGAGTCTCAAAAGACAAAAATGGAAGCAGGCCTCCAGATATACAGAGCCAGAAAACTTAAGGTAGAGAGAATAGGAAGTACAAAGGCCCTGAGGCAGGAGCCTATTGAGGACCAGACAGAAGCTATTATGGCTGCAGTAGCAGAGGGAGAGAGGTTGAAATGAAACCAGGCCAGATTGTTGATGGCTTGGGCTTTTCCTGTTCTAGGGTGCTCTCGCTGATGGAGGTGCAGACCTCATGCTTAACAGAGCTTGTGTGCGGCCTTGCAGTGGAGCTGGCTAACAAGCACGTGAACACAGCATGGACGTCGTGGCAGGAGGCGTGCTCCAGGGGTGGGGCAGGACGCCTTAAGCATGAAGACGGGGAGGCCTCTCGCAGAGGTGTCTGAGAGACAGCTGGCCGAGGGAGGGTCTGGGAAACAGCAAGGGCAAGGGCCCTGTGCACCTTCTGTTTAGAGACAGTGAGAAGGGGTTGGGGATTTAGCTCAGTGGTAGAGCGCTTGCCTCGCAAGTGCAAAGCCCTGGGTTCAGTCCTCAGCTCCAAACAATAAAAATCAAAAAAAAAAAAAAAAAATAGAGACAGTGAGAAGCTAGGAGATGGGGGCAGGTAGGGAAGGTGGCAGTCATGACCTGATTGAGGTGCGGGAAACCTCCAGGGGACTTTAAGCAGTTCAGACGCTCTCTGAAGCTGTTAGCTTGATTGGTCTCTGACTGCTCTCGTCTTGCCTGCCCTGTGCTGGAAGAGCTGGACTCAGTTCTGGCATCTTGATGATGCCAGGTGAGATTTTCGCTAACCTGAGTGTTTCTTTCTCTCTCACATGGGGATGATAATGGTAACACCTAGCTCATGGTGTGTTGTAAAGCTTAAGGTGTGTGGGGTCGACGGGGGCACAGATGGCTGCCACTGTCCCCTTCCCCTCTCCAGATCTTTCTTTGCTCCACAACTGTCTGTGACCCCTCAGTTTCCTGTGGCCACTGCACTTCTGCTTTTGACCTGGTGAGTTTTTTCAGGGCTTAACGGAGTCTGTGTAACCTCCAAATTATAAGAAAGGGGGTGTCAGGGCAGGTGAAGACACCAGCTCAGAGTGAGGATGACCTGCTGGGGATAAGGGAGGCCTGCTGCCTTTGGCCTACCCTGGAGCCCACTGTGGGTTGGGGACAGGAGTTCCTTGGACCTGGGTGTCCTGTGGTCAGAAGTTGCCCTGGGTGTATCTGCTCAGGAATGTCCACACTGATGACCAAAGTAGCATCTGTGTGCTTGGAACTGTGAGCCTCCAGGCCTGGTTCTCTGGGCATACACTTGACCTTCTTGCCAGCATGTCTCAGCCAGTACCACGCTCCTCGTGGGCTGGGATGTAGCTCGGGCACACCAGCCCTTGCTGCAAAGCCAGCAAAAACAATGAGCTTTGCGGGAGCTTCTTGGGGAGCTGCCTCTCCCAATGTCGGTCTTTCTACTGGGTCCTTCATAGTTGATTTTTAAAAAGATGCATCATTTTTTAGAAATTATTTATTTATTTTTTGAGACAGAGTCTTGTTCTGCAGGCCAGGCTGCTCCTGAACTCACTGTGGAGCCCAGGCTGGCCTTGGACTCAGAGCAAGCCTCTTGCTTCAGCCGCTTGAGTGTTAGGATTATAGGAGTGTACCACCATGCCTGCCTTCACTTTTTAGAAATTAAAGAATTTATTTAAAAAGGAACTGTTTTGTGAAAGGGGAGGGAGGAGGTATGAAATGATCTGAAATGATCATCATGTATTGTGCACATGCACTAATTCCCCAAAGCGAATGATGCCATCTGTACTGCAGACATACACTAATAAAGATGTAATAAGAAGAAAAACCTTCAGAGCTGGAGGAATGGCACAGCAGTTAAAGCACTTACCAAGCAAGGTTAAGGCCCTGAGTTCAATTCTGCAGCACCACATAAAGCTGGGAATGGTGGCACACACCTGTAATCCCAGCACTTGGGAGGCTGAGGTGGAAGAATTGCCTGTGAGTCCAAGGCCAACCTGGTCTCCATAGTGATTTCGGGACCAGCCTTGACTACAGAGCCAGGCCCCATCTCAAAAGAAAAGAAAAAAAAGAAACCTTATTACTGCCTGAATTGGAAAACTAGGACCCACCTACCATAAATAGAAATAAAAGAAAATAAGTGAGTTCTGTTGCATTGTAGCCCGATCCCTGTCCTGCCAAAGCATGGGGCCTGGCTCCTGCCTTCCGGGAAGTCTTCCTCAGGACATCGGCGTGATGGGCCACAAAAGGGCAGACGTGCTGAGGAGGGGCTGCTTTTGCCCTGTGGTGTGATGACATGCTTGAGTGGGGTGGGGGGCTTTTGGGTCAAGCTGACCTGTATGAGGTCAGCAGGGTCACTGGTCAGGGTTGGTCCTCTTGGAAGGAGGTAGCCAAGGTCAGGATGACTTGTCCAGGGCTCCTAGGAGGCAGTGGGGAGGACAGACACAGTCTGGCCTTGGACCCACCTTTCCACCCAGAGGTCGGTGATCTTGCCCCTCCGTGGTCTTCTCAGCTCTTGCATCTACACCTGGGTTCCCCAGTGTTTTTAGCATTTGAACCCATTTTGTTGAAATGGACACAGAAAAAGTCATTAGCAGAAGACACAACAGCAACTGCTGCAAATCTAGGTTCCGGCCTCCCCTGGCCTTGCGCCTGTGGTGGCTCCCAGAGCTGTTGAGGAATGTTCTGGAACCTGGCTGTACCAGGGCCCTGTGGGCGTTTTGGTTGGCGGAGGGTGTGCCGACTTCTCCATGGCAGGGTGTTGAGCAGTTCCCTGATCTCTGCCCACTGGATGCCAGTACCACTTTCTACTCTAGTGATAACCAGTAGTATATCTAGATGTTGCCTAAGGTCCCCAGGAGGCAGATCACTCCAGGAGGGGAATCACCCCTCCGGTTGAGAATCACCGGTTGCTTCCACTCACAGCCTCCTGCTGTGAAGCGTGGGAGGCTCTCTGCCAGGCCACATCCCCCCCCCCCCCCCCCCCCCCCCCCCCCCCCCCCCGTAGGTATTAGAGTGAGGTTGGAAGCTGGCCCCCACACATCTCTTGTTTGGAATGCCTGGTGTATTCAGAAATTTGTGGCTAGCATTTTGTCACAAGATTTCACATAAAACTCAGGCCTTTTGACATGTCTTGAGCAACATGGAGACATTTTTGCATGGTGGTGGTTGTGTGGGGCTGACAACAGCTGCCCCTCAGAGGGGCCTTATCATTTAGCTGAAGGCCTCATCACTCCTTCGTGAACCCCCAGTTTTGAGGCTGAGGCCTGCTTGTCATTGGCATATGCCGTGTACTGTTTTTCTTTTAGTGGAATAAAATACTTCTCACTTCATATCACTATCAAAACTGAGAAAAATAAAGGTAACTGAGAGGATTGTATTACCAGAAAAGTATGTGAGGAGGCATTTTTTTCATACATACAGTGGTGTGCTGTTCTCCTAAGTTAACTGCCCAGAGTTGATAGGCCTTTACAGAGTTCAAAATTAGGCTTCTGGGGCTGGAGGAACGGAGCAGGAGTTAAAGTGCTTGCCTAGCAAGCTCTAAGTCAAGCGCTAAGTATCGAGTTTGATTTCCCAGGACCACATAAGCCGGGCATGGTGGCACATGCCTGTAATCCCAGCACTCGCCTGTAGTCCCAGCACTCAGGAGGCTGAGGCAGGAGGATTGCCGTGAGTTCAGGGCCAGCCTGGGCTACACAGTGAGTTCAGGACTGGCCTGGACTAAAGAGTGAGACCCTGTCTCAAACACAAAACAAAACTAGGCTTCTGAGGAATCTGTGATTTAACTAAGCACATGTTTCCTGGCAACATGTGCTGTGTTTGCACACCGAAGGCAACGCTTGGGGGAGTAAGAGATAGCAGCATTCATTTGGAAAATGTCAAGGTCCGCCCCTGAGACTGCTTATTCAGATTCCTACCTTCCTGGTCACTTTCTCACCATGAACCTGACACTTTTCTTCTGTCCCTGAGCCTCAGTTTTCTCATCTGTAAGATGGAAATCTTCACGATAATGTTTGTGGGAATCAATGAGCTGGTGGTAGTCACTGAAAAGTAGAGATTTAGCAGGGGCCGAGGCTTGCAGGGAGCTTCCGTAGCTGAGTGGAATCTGTAGGCACAGGAGATGAGCCTTGGGAAAAGGACAGGAGGCAGGGTGAGTGCCAGGGAGGAGCCAGGGCATAGAGAACAGCCATGGCCTAGTCCAGGAACACGCCTGCAGGCTTTCTGCAAGGGAGTTGTCTGGCCCTGCGGTCCCCTGAAGGAGGGAATCTGGGCCTTTAGTGTGAGACTTGTCTCTGGTCTCAGAGAGAACATACTGTGTAGAGGAAGAGCCTGTCCCAGGGCCAGAAGCTGCTACTGGCCACACTCCCCACAGCTGGGGCTTCTGGGGATTGGTTTCTTGGGATGGGAGGCCAGACCTGATTGAGCAATGGAGATGGCGTATCTGGCCTCGAGAAAGTCCTAGTGATAAAGAGAACGTGCCTGTATTAGAGAGCCTGCTGTGGCATCAGAGGCTCATAGATTGTGTCCATGGATGGATGGATGGTGCGTATGTGTGTTGGAATCCTACTTAGCCCTGAAAAGAGGGAGCTTCTGTCATGTGTGACAACACGGGAGAGACTGGAAGACACGGTTGGTGAAGGAAGTCAGGCGGAGTCACGTGGTCTACTTACCTATGGAAGGCAAAGGGGTGGCCTCGAAGGAGCAGAGAGTGGAAGAGTGGTAACTAGAGGCTGGCTGCCAGCTTGGCTGCGGTTGGGTAGGGGAGTGACTGCTCATGGCCTGGGCTGGCACAGTAGGGTAGCTGGTTGACACCGGTTACTTGCATATTTCAGAATAGCCAGTAGAGAGGATTTTGAATGTTCTCAGCACAAGAAACGTTAAGTGTCTGAAGCGATGGATCCATCGGTTATCATGACCTGATCATTACACAGTTGTCTGCCTGTGTTGGAATTGTGCACTGTGCCCTACCAATGTGCACAAGGTATTATGTATCAATATTTAAAAAGAATAAAAGAATAAAAGGCGGGTGTGGTGCTGCATACCTATAAACTCAGTGGCTCATTTGGCTGATGCAGGAGCTCTGTGAGTTGGAGTGTAGCCCAGGCAACTTAGTGAGTCCCTGTCTCAAAATAATAAATAAAAAGGCTGGGATGTAGCTAAGTGGTAGAATGTTTGTCTAGCATGTGTGAGCCCTGGGTTCTATTTCTAGTACTGTATACACACTGGTGCATGCATACACGCACAAGAACTTAAAAAATGTCTCAGTGTGGCAGAAGGGCCACTAGACTGTAGTCAGGACCCCTGAATGCTGCCTGGGTCTGAGACTCCCCCTGCATGTGCCTGAGAGAAGCCCGTTCCCTTCCCTGCCCTCTGCTTCCTAATCTGCATTCAAGGACTAAGGAGGGATGATCCAAGGAAGCGTTTCCACCAGATGTGCTCATTTTGTCTTGCCCCTTTATCCCTGTAAAGCTGAATTCTGGATTTGTGGTTATTTGAGTCGGGCATTGTCAGCGTTGAGGGCCAGGACCCTTCACGTGGTCTCTTGGGGGCCTAGTTTCCCTTGAGCCTCCAGTCACACACATATATGCATGCATGCATGCATACACAGACACACATACACACATGGCTCTGGAAGCTGATGTGGTTTTGATGTGGTTTGTTTCCCAAGTATCAGTGTGCTGGAGGCCTGGTGACAGTGTGAGGAGTGGCGTATTCTTCGCAAGGTGGAGTCTTGTGTGAGGGAAGCAGGTCATGGGTGTCCATCACTCTTACAGGGGATTGATGCTGTCGGAGTGGGTTAGTTCCCACAAGAGTGGGTTTAAATGAAGAGAGCAAGGCTGGCCTCTTCCTGGCCAGTGTGACTCTTTGCAAATCAGTACCTTGTATCTGAGAATTCAGATGATAGACTTGGCTGAAGGATTGGCAGCTCTAGCCACACGGTCACCTTCCCACATGGCGCTGGGCTGAGGGCAGCTCCTGTTAATGGGTACGTGGCCTCTGTCCTGCCTCATCCTGCCCTGGTTTCTCCCTAGCCTCTGACAGTAGTAGGTAATTAACTCCGGCCCTGGGTGGGAAGTAGTGACACAGGGTGGTGCCAGGGTGGTGGGACTGTTGTTTTTTCCTGTTTCTCAGGCTGCTTCTCCTCCTTAATCACTCCTGGATCCCTCAGGAGGCCTCAGACTGGGCTGTCCCCAGTGGACCCTTTGCAACCCAGTAGTCTCTCTCCTCATCCTAGTAACACATAGTAACACTGGTACACGAGTCAGGCAGTCCACGGCAACAGCCTGTGGTGGGACCCTGGCCCCCTCAGACAGGGAGCAGCCATTGCTCAGTCACTCCGCCTTTCATTAGCCTTGAGTGTCCTCTGAGCACCGCCGTGTGCTATGCAATTTTAGGCAGAGGCTTATAGACCTGGCTCTGGAAGCTCACATCCCAAGTGGATGGGAACAGAGACAAAAACAGCATCGTGCAGGTTGTTGGTGATGTGTGCTACGGACAGTGGAGGCTGGGGCCATGTGTCTGTGTGGTGTTGCTGTCATCGTCCTTTGGAAGCTCTGGATTGCCCAAAGCACTCTGGTCCCCCCACTTGCCTTGGGGGTACTGGGGCCTAGTCATGGCAGATGACTCAAGTGGATACCACTCTGATGTAAGGACCAGTCATGGCACACTCACCAGGTGCCAGGTACTGAGCCCTGGGCGTTCCCTGTGTCATCCTCTTTGATCGTGATCTAAGAGGTGGGTCCTTCAGTTACCTTCTCTTTACAGATAGGCAACCTGAGGCTTAGATCTCTGACATTCTTTTAGTTAATGTCAGATCAGAATTGGAGGCCAGGTATGTGGGGTGGGGTGGGGTGGGGTGGGTTCCAGAGTTGAAATCTGGTTCTTTAGAATTCTGTCAGGTGCCTTAGCTCTTAGAAGGTGAGGTTCCCCAAGCAATGAGCTAAGCAAGGTTAGGGGTCCCCATAAGGATGGAGCAAGGCATAATGCCCACTTGAGCCACAGCAGGACTGCAGGAGGTCCTGCCGTGTCTTGAGACTGGGTAGCTCTGTTTTTGCCTGCAGTGCCTACCACCCTGTGTGTCACCTCCACACCCTTGGTTCCTGTCCTACATGTCCCTTGAGGACCAGCTCCAATGCTGTGAAACTTTTTAACAAATTTTAACTGAAAATGCTATCTCCTGTTAGACAGTGCTTTTAACTGCTTGTCTGAGTTTCCTTGGCTCCTGTGCCTACTTAGTCCTAGGGGCTTTGGAGTCTACCTCCTGGCCCTCTCCTCCAGGCCTTGTCCTTTAGGGCAGGAACTTTGTGCCGGCTAGTTCCCCTCTCTGTCTCTCACTGGCTGTGGCAGAGCTGGCTCTGAGAATGGTGGCCCGCCAGCTGGTTGGTAGATGGCCAGTGCTGCCCTTGTCTCCCCCATAGAGCCAAACCCCAGTTTGCATCTGACCAAGTCTGATCCCAACTCTGATCTTGGCATTTCCTGGGTGGTGGCATAGGCTTAAGCTCTAAGGGCAGGCACCACTGGGCATGGAGCCTTCTTTGGTGTGAGGAGGTGGTGGGGTTAAATAAGAAACCCCTGCCCCAGGGGTGGTAGCTGAGGGCAAAGGATGTGTCAGACAGGCTTTGGGTTCTCTGGAATGTTCCCTCCCCCTGGCCTTGGCAGAGTCACTTGCATGTACCACATGTATGGACTTGGGAGCTCCCAGGCCATCCCCCTCGCCAACAGCCCTTTTTTTCTGTCATGGTGCCCTGTTTGTGTCTATACGGGCTCAGGGAAGCTGTGATCCTTCCCCGCTCTCTCTGTGACTCCCAGGATCCTTCCTCATGCTCTCTGGGACCATGGTGGGTGTCGGAGAAACAAAGCCACAGCAGTGTTCCCGGGAGGACTCGTGGGTGTGGACTGTCCTACTCAATGGCCTCATTGTTTGGCTGGTGCTCTGAGGTGGGGAGGTTGGCGACTCCACCTACAGGGACTGACTGCTAACAAACTGGGATGATTTTGTGTTGGCTCTTGTGTTTTTTGGAGGCTATGTCTGTGGACTTCCTTGTGCAGGCTTCAGTGGAGTAACTAGAAACTTCTGCCTTCTGCACTGATGGGTGGTGGTAAAGGTCCTCGGCTCATGCCCAGAGATGGACGACGGGGGTGGGATGGACAGATCACTGACTAGCCCCTGCCCCTGCTCCCACAGGAAGAAACAATCCCAGAGGAAAGTGACTCACCTGTGGCTACACAGTTCAGCTATCTCTGTGTCTTGGAGTCAGACAGACCGAGTTTCTGTCTCGATTCTGTCACTTAGGACCTAAGTAGCTTGGGAAAAAGCAGCCCCATCCTTCTCAGACCTCAGTTTCCTCATCTGTGCAGTAGGAATAAGTAGTGTTATTAGTGGCATTACATAAAGAGATGGTGACAGAATGCTTAGCACACTGCCCAGCATGCGTGAAGCACTCAGTAATGGTGGCTGTCACCTCCGTTCCCCCGCGGCAGTAGAGGGAGGACGGGCTTCCTTTTGTCAGCTTTGCAGAATCTGGCTGTTAGCGAGGGTAGTCATCTTCCTAAAGCCACTGAAGTACTTCATTCTTGTTTGTTCATTTGTCCATTCATTCAGCAGACACTTACCTGATGACGCACAGCCAGCCCTTTGTCTCTGTGGGCTCCACGCAGGATCTGAACCAAATGTGTGCTTTTTCTGTGTCAGTATTCCGTAATCATACAGTATGACCGCTGTTTATGCTGCGCTTACATTGTATGAGGCATTACAGATCACCTAAGAATGGTTTGGAGTGTACAGGAAGGTTGGGAGGAGATATGCAAATATGGATGTGCCATTTTATAGAAAGGACTTGAGCATCTGTGGGTTTTGGTGTCTGCAGGAACTTTTGGAACTGGTCCTCCACAAAGACTGAGGAATAACTGTTAGGCCTCAGGTTCTGTTAATGGTTAGGATAAAAGGCCTTTTATAAATATAAACTGCTTTTTCAATAATAAAGCGATTTTAGCCACTTTAAATCCTGAAATGTCAGTGTTCCAAATGACCTCACAGATGTTGAAAGGCTGGGCAGGAGCAGCAGAGGCTCGGAGCAGGAAGAGGGCAGGGGTAGTGATTGTCTCCAGAAGGATAGTGGCAGGCCTCGGTGATTCCACTTCCAGGAGTTCAGCCAGTGTTTATTGATTGAGCACCTGTTGTGCGCCCAGTACATGGTGTTGGCCAGGGAGAGAGGGGACAAAGGTCCAGAGCGCTGTGTGGTCAGCAAGGCGTTGATGCCTCACATCTGGACTGTGCATGCTCAGGGGTCTCTTGGGGATGGCCAGGGCTGGGCAGTGCCTCCTGTCCTACTACTTGACCTTGGTGCTTGCGGGCTGTAAAAGTTAATGTCTAAGCCTTGTGGGTGGTCCAAACCTGCCCTTATCTGGGCTGGGACATGGTGGCTCCTTTATCTCTGGATGAGCAAGCTCCCTTGGTATGTGCTGTGAACTCAGGAGGCCCAGAGAGGGCTGGGGCAAGGAGATGCAGGGGCCCTTTATCCAACTCCCAGGGCCCATGACTTGAGCTTTTTTGTGGTGTCTGCCCTCCTCGAGACTTGAGAGAGGAATGGCCTCTTACTAGGCCTCTTCTATGGGGGATTGAGCAGAACCAGGCTTGATACCTGTCTAGGTTCCAGTTCAAGTTCTGGCTCTGCCATTTGCTATTTGTGGACCTTAATGTTTCTGAGCCTCAGTTTCCTTTGATGTAAAATGGGAAAAATATCACTGTTGATAATTGGTTAATATTTATGGCACATTTACTTAGTGTGTCCCAGGCAGTGTCCTGAACCCCAGGTGTATACTGCTCTGTTTAAGCCCCATAATAAACCCCACAAGGTCCAGGCATATTGCAGAGTTCTCTACTCAGAGAGCAACATGAGATAATTCCTGCAAAGCACTTTGAATAGGTAAGCTCTCAAAGTTAGTAGGTAAGCTCTCTTTGAATAGGTAAGTAAGCTCTCAAAATGAGTTAGGTAGCATGCATGGGGAAACTGAGGCTGTCTCAGGTTGACTAAGCTAGTAATTCATGGGGACCAGGTGGACATGGAGTGAGACCATAGACGTGAACCCACTACCCACTAGGAATTTCCTCTGTGTTTTACCTGGAAGGGCAGGAATGAGCTGGACACATGTCTTCAGGTCAGGAGGGTTAATCTGGTAGAGGAGAGAGTTTCAGATTATGGCTCTGTCAGTTCAGGGCAGCTACTGGGCTGGTACTTTCCTTGCACACATTAAAAGCAGTTTAGGTAGTAGGCAGTTCTAGGAAAACTGAGAGGAGCCTGGCTGGGATGGCAGAGCATTGTCTCTAGGAAGGAGCGGGGCAGGCCCAGTGCACGCTCCTTCTCGTTGGTGAGTAGGTTGGGCTGCTGAGTGGGAACCCCAGGGATCCAAGGCTGTCTTTGTGCTGCTGTGCTCCTGGTGGTCACCATAGTGCCCAGTGTTGGATACTATGAGTGATTCAGTTACTCGTTCACGGATGGCCAGAGAGAGATGACAGCCCACGGGATCATGTAGCAAGGCTCCAACCTGTACACTGTACTGTGACAGCTGCTTAACTGGAACTCAGGGCAAGTCATGGTCACCACAGGTTTCCAGTTTCTTTTGGCCTCCAGCCAGAGGAGAAGGCCAAGGCAGGCTACTGTCATGTCCCCCACAGGCCCTCTCTGGGGGGTGAGTCTGCACTGAGGTCACCAGGGAAACAGGAGCTCCGGGTACTAGAGAGGGAAGCCAGCTGTGCTGACACATGGCCTAGAGAAAGCAAGCACCTTTGTTGCCAGAACTGCTGCCTTTGTCCAACGCTACGCAGACGCCCTTCACTTCTGTACTTATTTTATAAGTACAGGCGCAGGCCTGTGATCCCTGTACTCTGGGAGGCTGAGGCAGAAGAATCACAGTTTTGGGCCCAACTTGGGCAGTTCAGCAACTTGGTGAGACCCTGCCTCAAAATAAGAAGAGACTGGGATGTCACTCAGTACAGAGGACTTGGGTTCAATCCCAATACCGCAAAAATAAATAAATACTGTTGTACAAACATGTCACATGAGATCTGCTTTCGTAACAAAATTTTAAGCATAATGTATTTTTTTTGACTACCATTCCATGCTTAATTCTGAGAATTTGACATTTCAGGACCTCATATGAGGAACATCTTTCACATTTGTCTTTCTGCACTCAGTGTCTTTCAGGTTCACCCATTTGTCTCATCTTGAAGAGTTCTTTTCTTTTTCAAGACTGGGTAGTACTCCATTGTGCGTGCTCCTCTGTCCTACCTCTGCTTTGTCTGTTCATGTTGACAGGTCCTCGGGGTGTTTCCACAGTTTGGCATCTGAGCAGTGTTGCCTTGAATGCGGGAGTCGGCTAGCTCTTGGAGATCTGGATTTTAATTCTTCTGGATTGATGCTGAGATATGGGATCACTGTGTCCTGTCTCAGTTTTTATTTTTGAGGAATCTGCGTACCATTTTCAGTAGCACCTGTATCCTCTGATGTTTCTGCTGATCGCGTGCGGGTGATCGCTCTCCCCTGTCCTCACCCACCCTTGGTATCTTTGTCTTGACATTTTTCATTCTGACAGGGATAAGGTGATAGTCATCTAGGTTTTGATTTCCATTTCCTTAGTGATCAGTGATCTGGAGCATTTTTCATCCATCAGCTGATCATGTTATTTTTGGAGAAACATCTGTTCCAGTCCTCAGTCTCCCCTTTTCTTGTGACATTGGAGACCTTTGCACTGAGCCTCAGCCCCAGCTCTTTTTTCTTTTTTTACAGTGTGGGCTCAAACTTGTAATCATCCTGCATCTCTTACAGAAACAAAAAAGAAAGGAAAAACCTTTAAATATATATAAAAAAAAGATTTTATGTAGAAGCCTGGATTTTCAGTTTCTTTTAAAAATTCAGGGGCTCTGACACAATGTCTCACTATCAAGCCCACATTCTTTACGTTGTACTTTGTTTCTTTACAAGTTGAATGCTTATTACTGAACAGTATTTAAAACTTTTTGAACCCTGCCTGTAATGTGTGCCTTTAATCCCAGGTACTCAGGAGGAAGGAGGAACACTTGGGCCCAGGAATTCCAGGCAATCTATACAACATAGTGAGACCTCACTGGGGGTTTGGGGGGCGGGGGGAGATTGAGAGGACAAGAAGCAAGAAACAAAATTAGGCATGGTGGTGCATGCCTTTAATTCCAGCTCATGGGAGGCTGAGGCAGGAGGATTGTACAGCTTGGGCAACTTAGTCATTTACTGAGATACTGTCTCAAAAAATAGTGGAGGGTGGGCTACAATGTAATTCAGTACAAAAGCCTTTGATTCAGTTCCCTGTACTGCCAAAAACAAAAACAAAAACAAAAACCCAAAAAGCCAACCTGGCTTTACCTCCTCTGGGAAGCCCTCTAGGATAGCTGCATTCTATGTAATGACTGTGTCCACAGGCTTCTGGGTACTGCTCTTCTCTGTGTCTTCCTCTCTTCACTTCCCCTTTCCAAGGCTCGTCGCAGATGATCTCATAGTGTTTGTTGATCAGTTGCCCCTTTGGTGGCTTCCACTATGCCTAGGGTTGTGAGGCCCCGGTGGACCCTCAGTTGCTACTTCCTGAAACGTTGAAATGACCGCAAGCAGCAGTGCCCGAGGTCCTGCGGGAACACTGAGCTACCCGCGTGCTTAGCTGCTTGCTGCCCTGCGATGTTTAGGAGTTGCTGGCTGGGAGCCTGGTCAGCATTGAGAGGCCTTGGATGTATACCCAGGAGCCTGGGATCCCAAGAAACCTGGTGTCCAGAGAGCCGTGGGGACTTAATTTTGGGCAGGCACAGGTGTCATGTCCTCTTCAGAGGAATAGAGGTGTCCATAGCCATGGTTTATTTTTAGTCAGTCTTTCTATTAAAAATAATAACAATATATTGGTGTTTATTTCTAATAAAACATTCTATAGCACATACTGATTAAATAAAATGTGTAAAATACGTAAGAGTGCAGACAGACTGCAGTGCTTCTGTGGGTGTACGTGCTTCCAGTCTCTCTTCTACGTGTGTATTTAATGGCTTCCTGAGGCCCATTCGCATTTGTTATCATCGTTATTGTAATTGTTCCTTCCTGTGTGGGGGTGGTTTGGTTCCAGGACCCCTGTGGATACCAAAATCTGCAGGTATTTCAGTCCCGTATGTAAAATAGCACAATATTTGCATGTAAACTCTGGACTTCCTCCTGTATGATTTGACTCACCACCAGGTTACTTACAGTATCTGAGACAGTGTCATGCTGTGTCAATAGTTATTATACTGTATCATCTGTGGAACAATGGCAATTAAAAAACCTTGACATGTTTAACACAGATACATTCTTTTTCATGAGTAATCCTTCTGAAGGGGATTGAATCCATGCATAAAGAGCCATAGATATGCAGGGCTGTTTTATTACTGTTGAGATTATTGCTGTATCAACGAAACCCCATGAACTTCTGTGAAAGCTGACAGATTTATAGTGTGAGTCCCCTGCCGCTGACACGCTGAAGGCTCAAACATCAACATCCCTGTACTGAGAGGAGCAGGCAGCGCATGAGAATCAAACCAGGAAGCTTGCTTCACTCAGAGCTTCCCAGCAGCCAAGGCAAAAATAAAAAGGAATCACAAGGGTCACCGAGCTCTTAAACTCCAGAAGAGGAACCAGCCAGACTGTGGGACTCAGGCTTTGCCCTAGGCTGAGGGGTGGGGCCTCATGGGCAGCCCCTGTGCAAGGGCTCTTGCATGGGAAGGCGCTCCACCACAGGGGCCCATTTTGCCTATGGGGGTGTGTTGATCAGTTGTGGTTCTGGGAAGGCATTTTTTTTTTCAGACAGCCTAAGTAACTGAAAAGTGTCACATCTGCTAGAGCTGCAGCAAATGTGTGCTAGTAGTGGGACTTCCATGTTGGGAATCTCATTTGACTGTCTCGGTAGAGGTAGACTTCATTAGAGCCATTTTACAGATGAGGAAACCGAAACTAAGGAAGAGCGATCTATCCACAGTCAAATACCACTTAAGCAGCCCTTCCAGGCTTGAACCTCAGCTTCTTCCTCTTCCTTTTGATGGCACTCTGTTAGAGGAGGGGAAGAGCTGGCCCTGCTGTGCATCCACCACGCATCAGGGCCCAGTCCTTAGCGTTAGGGGCACCGCCCTGTCCAGTCCTTGGGGTTCATAATGGTAGTCCAGGTGACAGAAGGCTGGTGGAGGCTGAACAGATCGGAAGTGGAAGGAAGCCCAGCAGGACTCCTCCCTGGGCTTCGGTAATGGTGTGCCAGGGTGTGCGAGGGGTTGTGGAGCTGCATATTCACGTTTGTGCATGGGTGCATTATTCTGGGTGATAACAGGTAAGATAGTTATGGAATCATGAAAAACCAGAAATGCACAAAATACAGAGCCCCTGAGTTCTGGTAACAGTGTGTGTGGACTGAGCCCCAGCCAGGCCTGGGTGGCTTATCATGTCTGTGAGAGCTGAAGTTGTCACTTCTACTGGACAGTCCTCCACTAGTTAGTGTCCCTGCATGGTGACCTAATATTGCTTCTTTTCTATCATGGTGGTGCTGCTGCTGCGCCTGCGGCTGCTGCTGCTGCTCCTGCTCCCCCTCCTCCTCTTCCTCTTCCTTCTTCATCTTCTCCTTCTCCTTCTTTCTTTTTTTTGAGACAGGGTCTCACTCTATAGCCCAGACTGGTTCTGAACTCACTGTGGAGCCCAGGCAGGCCTTGGGCTCACAGCAGTCCTCCTGTTTCAGCCTCCAAGTGCTGGGATTACAGGTGTGCGCCATCATGCCTGGCTTACGTGATTTTTGGGGAATTTAACTTGGGTACTTAGTGCTTGGTAGCCCTATCAGGCTTCTTATAATTCATTTTAGCAACTAATGATTTTAATCTTATTTTGGCGAGCTGAGAATTTTGAAAAGGTAGAATGATGTCCTTAATTCAAGAGGCTCAGTAGCTGTGCCCAAGTCAGTTCTGTTTCCTGAGCATAAACATGGTTCATTAAGATAAAGAAAAAGCGAGCGAATGATGAATGAATGGACAGGGGGCAGAAGAAACTTCTTTTCCTCGCTTTGTAGACTGACAGGAGAGGAAGCACTTTTCTGGTGACCTTTCTTTTAAGTTGACAGTTGACTGTAATGTTGGAGAGAAATCTTGGGGAAGCTGAGATCAGCCCCAGTGTTGATGGCCAGCCAGGACGGGAGTGACCAGTGGAGTTGGTCAGGGGACATGTGTGACAGGTGCCTTTGCATCTGCTAGATGCAGTCCACAGCGTGTGGCTGGATGTAAAGGCCAGCTTGTGTTGCTCCTAAGACCCCGTGTCTCTTGTGTCCTGGGCCAGCGCAAAGCCCACTGTTTGACCTTCTTTGGTTTCTTGAATCTCAGCATGACTTGTGCCCCAGTGTAGTTCCACAGAGATGCCGCAGGTAAGACCAGCAGCAGCCCTGTCATACAGGCTCAGGCAGTTGTGGTGACTTGCTCGGGCCCCCTAGTGAGTGCAGACCTGACGTGCACCCAGCTGTGGCTGGCCCCCACGGCCATGTCTTATGCATCCTGCATGTTTGTGTTATCAATACATTGCTGGGAGGCCTCTGGAAGGCCAGCCACATTGCAGTGATGCCACCACTCCTCCTTTGCAGGGAGCTGGCAAGGGTCCAGCTGAGTCATGAGAGAGGCCTTCTTGACCATCCCACAGGCAGTGGCCCTGCCTCTACTGAGCTGAGTTGTGGGGACATGGAACCCAAAGCTGGTGATTCTGGCAGAGTCTTGAAGTATGTGATACTGTCCCTATTTCAAAAAGATAGGCAGGAGCCTTTGTACAGGAGCTGGAGCCTGAGTATGATAAGAGAGAAGATTGAAGCAGGCCAGGAGGAGCCTGGGTGTCACCGCAACCCTTTTTCCTAGAATTGTCCTTTCCTGCCCCTTGCACCAGGCTTGCAGCCCTTCGGTTCTTGCGTGTGTGTGTGTGTGTGTGTGTGTGTGTGTGTGTGTGTGTGTGTGGTGCTGGTCATGGAACCTGAGGTCTTTGTACTGTGCTGCATCACCAACTCATTTTTTTTTTTTTTTTTTTTTTTGGTCTTTAATTTTGAGACACAGTCTCACTAAGTTTCTCAGTTGCCCAAACTGTACTCAAGCTTCCAATCCTTCCACCTCAGCCTCTCAGAATCTGGGATTACAGTCCTGTGCCACCAGGCCCAGCTTGGCTGAGTGCTTCTTGAGTGCCTAGGTCTGATGGTTCTCCTAGGGCCTTTGCCAATTAGGTGTGCAGTTGGCATATGATGGATGAACAGATGGATGGATGTCTCAGTCAATGGACAAGGGGTTAAGAAGCCTGCTTTCTGGTCCAGGATGTGCCACTAAACAAGTCTGTATGGCCAGTTTCTCCATTTAAACTGGCAGCTAAGTCCCCAATGCTCTGGGCTAGTGAGAGTCCAGGCTCTGGAAGGTGGGAGGACAAGAGATAGGGTGGGGTTCTGTGAGGGGGTGGCTACTTTGGGCAAGGTGGGGGTGTCCTCCAGGCTGTGGACCTTGGAGAATAGGAAACGGGGTAACCCTCAGGTGGGTTGGAGGCTGGAGGGAGGAGAGTCCCCGCCTGGATAGGAAGGTCTTTGCCAAAGCTTCAGGTTTTTGTGGAAATACGTTTTGCTTTTTCTGAAAAAATGAAGTGCCTAGGCAACTGCCCCTGTGTCAGAGCCACCTGTGAGGTTGGGGATGGGTTGGTAGGAGCAGGCTGCTGAACAGGAGAGGGAGAGCTCTGAAACCTCCATGTTGGGCTTTGGGCGGTCTCCCCTTTGAGGGCAGGCATCTGTGCTCATTGTTATTGTGCTTTGTGTTTCCTGTAGATCATGATCGAATTCTGTCCTGGGGGAGCTGTGGACGCCATCATGCTGGGTGAGTTTTCTGTGGGCTTGTCAGGGTCCCTGGGGTCCCTGCCGCCGCTGACCACTTGTGATCAGGAACCAGCGAAGTCTGGGGGAGCAGGGTCTTGAGCGGTATGAGTACGACAGAATCACATCCAGGAGGCTGAATCAGTGTAACAGCTCATTTATTAGAGGTGAGGGCTAGGCTTATAAGCAGTTTAAGGGATGTGGGTCAGCCAGGGTAACAAGGCAAGGGTCATTTACTGATTGGAGGAATTTTGGGATCTGAAAGTAGCCTAATTTGCATGGCAGGTCTGACCACATGATTTCTGTAAAGGGTCTGGAAATGGGGAAAATTAGGAATTTGGGTATGATGCACACTGAGCTGCAGGCCATCCTAGGCCTGGGATAAGAGGTAGGAGGGGCTCCATTCCTGCCTGTCTGGAGAAAGGAGATCATCATCGGGGTATGAGCCCTCTTCTACCTATAATCATCCCAGGTCTGGTCAGGGTCCCACATGGGCCGGTGCACTGCTGAGGACAGAAAGACTCACCAGGTCCTAGTTGGATTACTGGACAGCTCCAGCTAGGCCTGGAGTCTCACATACCCACTCTAGCTGCTCCAGTGGCCTCTTCAGGCACCTCTCTACTTTGTTCCCCTTTGGGCACTCAGGTGGGTTCTTAGAGAGAATGCTGGGCACTCGTTGGAAGACCAGCACTTTCCGTTCAAAGATTGTGTCTTTAGCTCGTCACTCACCCTCTCGAGCCTTCTGGCTCTAAGATGGATAGGACCACACAACATGCTGGAAATTGAGATACATGGAAAATCTACCATGTGTGTGTGCATGCGTATACGTGTATGTGCACCAGTACTAAGGTTCAAACCCAGGGGCACTCTACCATCGAGCTACATCCAGCCCTTTTTATTCTTTATTAAGTTGTACAGACTGGCCTTGAACTTGGGATCCTCCTGCCTCAGCCTCCGAATAGTAGCTAGGATTATAGGCATGTATCAGTATGCCTGGCAGGCAGTTTTTTGAAAAATGGAATACTCACTATCTTAGTCCATTTTCTGCTGCTCTAACAGAATACCTCAGCTAGATGATACTTATAAAGAACAAGGGTTTATTTGACTTGTGGTGGCTGAAGTTGGGAAGTGCAAAAGCAAGGCAGCAACACCTGGAGAAAAGGGAGCCAAACTCATCCTTTTCTTAGGGACACGCTTCTGTGACAGATACCAGGCCGCATCACAGGGTGCTCTTCATGGGGGTAGAGCCAACCGCCTTCCAGAATGCTGAATTTCAACACTAGGAATCAAGTGTCTCATACATGAACTTTGGGGGACACAATCAATTTACAGCACCCATTCATTCTGAAAGCACTCGGTAGGGATGTTATCAGGTTTTAATGTCGTGGGCAAACTTGAACACTACCAACAACAATGACAGTAAAAGTTAGTAATAACTATTCTCCGTAACTTAGTCCATTTCCTGTTGCTATAACAAAGAAAACAGGTTTATGTAGCTCACAATTTTGGAAGCTCAGAGTCCAAAGTCAATGGCCCCATCCATTTGGTGAGGGCCACTGGAGGATGACATCTCCATACAGGCAGTATGTGCAGAAGAAATCACGTGGTTAGACCAGAAGCCGGGAAGATTCAAGGGACAGTCTGCTCTTATAACAGCTGGCTCTTGCAAGAGGAGCTGACTCTTTCATGTCTACTGGTTCTATCTGGGGACAGTGCTCCCATTTCTTCATGATCTTGTACTTAGCCCCACCTTTTAAAGGGTCTGTCACCTCAACTGGGGATCATGCTCACAGTTACAGAAAGTCACAGTCCCTTCCCACGTGGACAGCTGGAAATTGTAGTATCATGTGGTAGGGCTGGAGCTGGAGCCAGATACAATGGCTGGAGATACAAAGGGCTGGAGCCTTTGTATCTGGTGCTTCAGATACAGAGGTCTTCACAGCATGACAGAAGTAAGCCAAGACTGGTAGGAAGGGTGGAGCCAGCACACGCCCCTCCAGGTCAGACCCCAAGCACCTGTCCCTTCCAGCCAGGCCCCGCCTCCCAACAGTGTACAGTACCCAGAGGTACATGAGACTTTTGGGGGACATTCCAGATCCAAACCATGACTCCATCTGAGCCTTTGGGGGACATTACAGGACCAAACTACAGCAACCCCTTACTACTCCCAGAGTTCCTAGGTAAATAAATGACTAGAGAAGAGGACACAGGACATGGGTTATATGGCCATTGGGTGTAGCTTCCTAGTAGGCACTGTTTTAGGAGGTTAATTAGGTTTGGGAATTGAACCTAGTACATAAAGGTTATAGTTTTTCAAGTGTCGAGATTCACTAGGCAGTAAAGATCCAGATATTTTCAAATCGGTTTTGGGATATAAACATTTTGGATATCAGCAGTGAGAAGAGAAAGGAGCTGGGTGGAGGTACCTGATGAGGTGAGAGTTGTGTCCTAGTTCCAGCTCTGTGACAGGGTCCACTTCCCTCTGGGGTGGTGGTCAGTCCACTTGAAGCACCTGCTCTGCTGAGAGGGGCTTTTAGCCCCTACTGGAGCTTCTCTTAGTCCTACGGGGTTGGAAACGGTTACAGGCCTGGGCTCAGGGTCTGAAGACTTGGTGCCTTTCAGGTCACTGTGTTTCAAGCTGCGGGCTACTGGACTGGCACCCTGTGAGACAGGGAGAGTCCATGCAGCTGGTCACCATGTGGGTCTTCTAGTTTAATACCAGTGTTGTTCAGATCAGAAAGGGTGTGGTTGGCCATATTCTGCTGACTGTTAAACAACTGGGCTCTCAACCCTCGTCTAGGGCAGGTGTCCAGGTTGGGGTTAGATATGTTTTCAGCAGGGACTTAAACTCATCTGGAATTTTTTTTTTGTCACTTTTGGAGATTGAACTCATGACCTTTACAAACTAGGCAAGCACTCTAACACTGAGCCATACCCCATTCTTTATTTAAAATTTATATTTAAATTCACTGAGTTATCCAGGCTGGCCCTGAGCTCTTGATCTTCTTGTCTCAGCCTCCTGAGTAGCTGCTTGTTGGCATGTGCTGCCAAGTGATATAATTTTTTAGTAGGTGGAGTATATTCATGTATTACTTAGTAATTAAAAACAGTTCTTAAAAGAGGTATTGGATTTGAAAGTTTTTGTACTGTATGAGTCCAGTTTCATGACATTCTAGCAAAAGGCACAACAATAGAGACAGGAATCAAGTGAGTGATTATTTTGGGGCAGGAAGGAGGCGAGAAGTTGATGGCACAAGCATCGGAGGAATTTGGAGGATGATGGAAATATTTTGGGACTAAATTGTGTTGGGGGTTACTTGAATTTGTCAACGTTTATAGAACTGTATACCTGAATAGAAGGGAGTTTTACCACAGCTGGATTATACTTTAATAACTCTGCTTTGTGGAATGTTTCATACCTCATCATGTGGTTTGTGTGGGAATTTAATGAAATAGACCAAATCCTTAGCTTCATGCCAGGCACATTATAAAGGCTCAAAAAGTGGTGATGACTAGAGATCATAATTATCTTTGTCATCATTATGTTTATCTTTATAATTCCTTTTTTATTTATATCAGTAAATAAGACATGAACCAGTTAGATTGTTTTTTTAACATTTTGGACAAAACTGCTGCTGGTATTTCAACCTTGGCCTCAGTTCACGGAAGTCACTTGTACTATCTGTCAGCAACCTGGGAACTTAACATGCTTTGTGGACAGAACCTTGCCTGCCTCTGTTCAAACCATCCCACTGCCTCACATGTGCCAGGACTTGGGTTCTGTCCCAGCACTGAAGAAAAAAAGACAGACCTGAGCTGGCATATTTGTCCTGGCTCTCTGTATGATGTGCTCCCTCATGGTATGAAGTGGCAAGGACACCTCTGCAGGGGCCCGTGTTGGGCTCTTAAACTTCCAGCCTACAGAACTTTGAGCCCACATAAAATGCTATACTTTGTCATTACCTGTTCTCTCAAGCCCCTCGTTAAAGCAATGGAAAATAGTAAGACAGTCCATGTTTACTGACACAATAAATCTTTCCATCTTTTTGGGGTTGTGTTTGTGAACCTGAACTCTGAAGTCAGACTTTCTGGTTTGATTCTCAGGTCTGTGTCCTCGCATTCTGTGACCTTGAGCAAGTGCCCTCTCTGAACCTTAGTTTCCTCATTAGTGAAACAGTCTGTGCCATAGTGTTGCTGTTGAGGACAGAGGGGTTGTCAATGCATGGAAGTGAAGCCAGTTCACAGTGAGTGCCCCACAACGTGGGCAGCTGTTGTATCTCTTCTGCCTGTTGTAACCGACGTTTAGAGGCAAGTGCCTGCTGAAGTGATGACAGTTCTCTGTTTCCAGAGCTGGACAAAGGCCTCACTGAGCCCCAGATTCAGGTCGTTTGCCGCCAGATGCTGGAAGCCCTCCACTTTCTGCACAGCAAGAAGATCATCCATCGTGACCTGAAAGCTGGCAATGTGCTGATGACCCTTGACGGAGACATCAGACTGGGTAAGGGGGCTGCTGGTGGGGGTGGCATGGGCAGAGCCACACAGTGCTCACCTGCATGTGTCACCTAGCGTGGGAGGGTGTTGAGACCCTTGACGGAGACATCAGACTGGGTAAGGGGGCTGCTGGTGGGGGTGGCATGGGCAGAGCCACACAGTGCTCACCTGCATGTGTCACCTAGTGTGGGAGGGTGTTGACTTGGCCGTTGCAGTGAGAGGGACCTGGGTTTGTTGGTAAATTGGGGTCCTCATGCTCATGGCCTCCAAGACATGGGCAGATCTCCCCACTCCACCTCTGGACAGCAGATGGAGTGCTGTCCCCGCCTGTTCAGTCTGACCCTGGGTTCTCAACCTACCTGTCAGCCAAGATGATGTTGCCCCTCCGGGGACATTTGATAGAGTCTGGAGACACCTATTGTCGGGGTGGGTAGAGGCCAGGGTTGCTGCTAGGCTCCCTCCAGTGCATGGTGCAGCACTTAAACAATGAGAGGGTGGGAGTCCAGCCTAAGCTGTGGGCACTTGCTTCCAAACAAGGCACCTTGAGAGAAGTGTTGGAGTCTGGGGAGGTGAGTCTGCCTATATTCCCAGGAGGAAAACTACATGGAGAACATTCAGTGGTCCCTTGGGATCCCGGAGGGGTTGGTTCCAGGACCCTCACCGATGCTGAAATCCAGGAGGTTCAGGTCTCCTATGAAATAGCATAGTGTCTGCATAGAACTTACACATATCTGCCTACATTTAAACTACCATTGGATTTCTTGTATTAGTACAATAGATGCTACATAAATAGCTGTTGCATTATATTGTTTAGGGATAAAAGATAAGGAAAATAGCCTGTGCTCATTCAGTACAGATGCAGTTTGTTAAAAAGTATTTTTGAGCCTCAGTAAGCACATCCATGATTGTTGTAGAATTCATGGTATACAGTCAGAGGGCCAGATGTGTACTGAAATCCAATGGTCTTAGTGTCCCTATTCTTTGTACCCTCGGTCAGTGTTTTAACCTGAATAAGAGGTGTGCCCTCTGCCCCAGTGCCGCAGTCATCATACACTTTGCACTCTTCTTGTCTGTGTTTCTGCATTGCTAAACAGTATGCCTGTGATGGTTTGTTCATCATTTGATGAAAAATAAATGCTTATTCTACAAAAGTCATGTGGTGTGTGAAGGTTTAAAGGAGAAAGCTAGGAAGTGTCTGCAGTCTCACCTGGCAGCGCTCACGACCTTTGGCCAGGTTGTCGTCCCGGACATGCTGCTGCATTCCTGTAGGGGAAGAGGGCACAGGGTGGGCCGGGTGGGGGACTCAGATTGTCTCTCTCATAGTAGAGGTGGTTCTCCCTTTCTTCTTCATTCCACTACATTTAACTTCATTTCCGATTAATGTCTCTAGTAGGTCAATCTTTCATTCATCTGTCCCCTCCCCTTCCTCACACCCCTGTCCTCCTAACATAGACGTGTCCCTTCTAATGATGTCCATAAGGAGCCATGGTGCCACTGAGCCCTGTGACTGAACTGCTGAGATAGTGGTGAGGGAGGGGAGAGATGTGCATGGCCAGCCACCGATGTACAGTGGGAGGGTATCTGCCAGCATTTCTCTGGTGAGGGCTCGGGGAGGGTGGGCCTCTGCCCTGGATCACAGAGCTCGAAAGAACCGAAGCAAGGGACCCCCAGGGCACCTGGGGAGGGAGCAGGTGAGCCATGTGGTGCTGTCCAGCCTCCCTGACTTCTCCACTGCTGCGTGAGGCTGCAGACTCTGAGTGAGCCCCGGGGAGACTCCTCACCAAGCCTTTCTGGAATTTAGGGCTGCACAGGTGATGTGTTAGCGGATCTTTCTCCCGAGCGGCATGTCACCTCGTTGACGGCTGAGCTTCTCAGCGGAGTGGGCGCAGGATAGTGAGCTGCGAGGTGTGGGGACCAGACACAGAGGGCTGGCTTCAGACCCCGGCCCTGCCGCCTCTGCTCTGTCCTCGGCAGACGTACATTTAGCCCTTCCAACCCCGGTTCTTTCTTCTGAGTAATGGGTGTTACAATACAACCTACTCTCAGAGCCAGTGTGACCGGTGGAGTGAAATGTACAAATTCCCATCCTGTGAGGGGAGGTGCTGAGGGTCGCATCCCTCCTGTTAGCAGGCATTTCGCCCCTTCCTGTGTTAAAGATTTACCTCTGTCCGGAGTTTCACACTCCCTCAGGGACTCATTTGACTGCTGTCAGGTCTAGCACAACCTCTGGCCCTGGGTCAGTGGGAAGCGGTTCTGGATTGGCAGGTGGGACTTTTGGTATAGTGAGAGAGGAAGAGTATCTGTTCGCCTGTGATGTTGGGATATCGGTCAGGTGTGAACTTGGTAGTCCCAAGGTCTGTTTTTCTGTTCTGAAACTGCCATTTAACATTGGGTAACTCATACAACTCACCTGACCTGTTTTTTTTTTTTTTTTTTTTTTTTTTTTTGTGGTCCTGATGATTGAACACAGGGCCTTCACACTGAGCTACAGCCCCCCACCCATTTTTATTTTTTATTTTGAGGCACTTGTTCATGCTGGGCTTGAACTTACAGTCCTTTTGCTTCAGCCTTTCACAGTGCTGGGATGACAGCCATGTGCCACAGGGCCAACTTTATCTAACCTTTTTGAACCTTAGTTTCCTCAAACTTGGAGAACAAGTAGTGTTTCCCACCTCATGGACTTGGTGTGATGATCTGAGGAGACACTGTAGGTACATACCCAGCATGTCCTAGAGGCCCAGAAAATGGGAACCATCTTTCTTGTGTAAAGCAGTGTCCTGAAGCAACTGCTGTAAGATGGGTTGTTCCCCATTCATTTTCTGGGACAGTTGGGTTCTTCCCCAGGTGCTCCAAGCAGAAGGGAGGTAAATTTTATCTCTTGGGTTTTTCAAGTCTAGGCAGAGGTTTCAACTGATCTAAAAATCCAAGTGCCCATCCTGAGCCTAGAACATAGGAGTAGTCAGTAATAGTTGTGTTCAGTATTACTATTATGTCTTCAGATTGTAATTGCTTCAGAGTCCCTAACTCCCAAAGCTTCTGTATAGGAGGACTGGGAGGCGGGCCAGTCAGGAGCCACCACCTGCTGTCAGTCCCTCTTTCCCTGAGCCCAACATTCCTGTGCCTGCTTCAGCCCACTGGGGCCCTGACTGTCTCTCTCCAAGTGGTACTGCTTTATCCTTAAGGGACATATTCTAGGACTCTCAGTGGACACTGAAACCCCAGTTAGTACCAAACACCACACATGCTGTTTTTCTCTATACAGACATACCTGTGATAAAGTTTAGTTTATAAATTAGACACACTGAAAGATTAATAATAACTAATCATAAATAGAACTCTTATAACAATGTACTGTAATGAAAACTATGTGAATGTGGACTCTCTCTTGAAAGAGTCAAGACAGGTAGCAATATTCCCAATTGACCATGGGTAGCTAAAGCTACAAAAGATGAAATTATAGCTAAAGGGAGACTGTTGCAGATACCTAACACTGAGCCGTTGTTTGATGTGTGTTAACTCTAAGACGATGTGGTGTGGAGGAGAGATATGGGACCTTGAGAGGCTAGTGAACCCAGCCAGTATCACACAGATACTAGGGGGACAACTGGGGTCCAAACCAAGGCAGATGGCTGTAGAACCAATGTGCTTACCCATCATCCTCTTAGGGCTATGTGTCCATCTGGAGGTGAAAGTCCCATCCCTTAGGGCTCAGTGTCGCTAGGTTTGGGAACCTGAGTTTCCAGAGGAATAGAGGATTTGGACAGCAAGAGAAACACATCCTGGTCTGCCAGTGAGACTTGTTTAGGCCCAGAAGAGTGAAGGGAGTTTTGAGGTAGGAAGTGAGAACAAACTATCCGTGATTGAGGCTGGGGCGATGTGGGGAGAAGAAAGTTGTGCAGCAGTGGGGATGGGAGGCTGGAGATGAAGGGGACAGGTGGGAAAACAAAGGCCTTGGCACGCATCATGGATCTAGCGGCCTAAAACAGTGAAAAAAGCCTGGCCGTGGGGGAGTGTGCTTCCTGTGTCAGAGCTGGATTGTCGATGCCCAACTGTGGGTGAGGAACCTGAGACCAGAGATGAAGTGGTGGCCACCATCTCACTGAGTCTTCTCGTTTCCCTGCCTGGGACTGAGACTGGCCTGTAAGTAGGAGAAGCCTCCACCCTGCTGAGCTCAGCTGCACGTGCTGCTGGCCACTGTGATCCAAGGAAGAGGCCCCTGGGATAGCAGGGCACAGTGAGAGCCTCTGCTCTGTCCTGTTGCTGTTTCAGCTCCACAGGTCCCAGCGCTCCCTGGGCTTGCTTCCCTGGGCTTGCTTCCCTGTCTGAAGAGGAGCCTGTGGCTGGTGGCTGGGGTGTGGCCAAGTGGTTAGAGTGCTTGACTAGCATGTACATGTCACTGGGTTCTTTCCTGCAGAACCATGTAAGGTAGCTGGGCTTGGTGGCACGTACCTGTATACCCAGCACTTGGGAGGCTGAGGTAGGAGGATTATCATAGTCTGAGGGTAGCCTGGGCTGCAGAACCAGCCTGCAGTGCCCACAATAGGCACAAGATGAGCCACTGAGCTACATCCCAGCCCTTTTCTGTTTTTGTTTTGGGGGTGGGGGTGGGGGTGGGAACAAGGTCTCTCTCTGCGGCTCAGGCTGGTCCTGAACTCACTATGTCACTATTGAGCCCAGGCTGACCTTGGACTCACAGCAATCCTTCTGTCTCAGCCTCCCGAGTGCTGGGATTACAGGTGTGTGCCGCCAGCCTGGCTTATGTGGTGCTGGGGAATAGAACTCAGGTACTTAGCACTTGCTAGGCAAGCGCTTTAACCGCTGAGCCATTCCTTCAGCCTCCCTTTTCTGGTTTTGACACAGCAATTGTACAAATTACAGGATACACTGTAATATTTCCATACGTGTGTACAGTGTGTAATGATCAGATCAAGGTGATTGGCCTGTTGTCCCCTTAAGTATTGACTGTTTCCTTGAGGAGCATTCAAAAATCCTAACAGCTATTTTGAAATAGAAAACTAATTGTCAGCCAGTTACCCTGCTGTGCTGTAGGACATTAGAAGTTATTCCCCCAATCCAGCCGCACCCACATGCCTATTAACCCTTCTGCCTTTGTCCCTCTGCCAATATTCTAGTTCTGTGAGACCAATTTCCTGTGGAAGTGAGAACATGCAGCATGTGTCTTCTTGTGCCTGACTAACGTCACTTAATGTCCTAGTGTGCTTTTTACAGCCGAGGGCTATCAACACGTTTCACCATGTCCTTAAATGTTCCTCATAAACACAAATACCTTGGAGTGTTTCCTCACACGCACAGTGCCCATGAGAAAACTCAGTTTATGAACTTGGTGTAGTAAGGGATCAGTAACAGTAGTATAGGCAATTACGACCGTATACTATAATAAAAGTTGTTTAAAACTTAGAAATTGATTATTTCTAGAATTTTCCCTGTAGTATTTTCAGACTTTGGTTGATTGCAGGTAGCAAGCTGTGGGAAGTGGAGCCATGTGTAAGGGGGTGCTGTGGTGTGGGGGTGTTCCAGCAAAGTCTCCATTTCACTTGTGCATATTTGAACATTCCTTTGATGAATTTGTCGTGTGCTGAATGCTCCAGATGTGATGCCAGGGATACAGCTGTATGCAAAGCAGAAATTGTCTCTTTTCTTGTAGAAGTTGTAGTCTGTAAAGGGAAACCTGGTCTCTGTTGCCCTATGTCTGATTTGTTTTAAAATTGGATAGAGAGGGAAGTGTGATCTCATCAGGAGAGCCAGCCTGGTGAAACTGCCTCTTGTGTGTTTCCCAGGCCCATGCCTCCCTCTCAGGACACAGCCTCCTGAGTGCCATCCAGGGAGCACAATGGCTTCCCTGCCACTGCCCAGGGAAGGCCTGGGATCATGGGGCTGCAGAGGGTCTGCCCTACTTTCAGAGTAGGCCTCATCTTAGGGGCAGAGAGGAGGTAGCAGCTACCCTGGAAATCTGGCTGACACTGCGGCCTGGACAAACCGTGTGCTCTTGTGAAATTTGGTGGTTTCTCTCTTGCCTCTCCCCTCAGGAAGGAAGGTGGTGAGAGTGGCCAGTGTCTGGGGCCTCTGGGTCACAGAGGCAGCAGCCGTTCCCCAGGGCTTTCTTGGGTTGGGGCCACATACTGGCCACTGTTGGAGTTTGCGGGAAAATGAAAGTCTCATGGGCCCTCCAGGCTGCTCCCACCCAGGAAGTCTGGAGGGGCCCCCACCCATCTGAAGCAGAGCAGACTCACCTGGGATTCTGCCTCACTGGCAGCAGCTACTAGTCCCACTCTGGGAGATGACAGAGTGCCTCTCTGGGAAGCCTGTTGCCTGTCACAGCAGTTGCTGTCTTTTTAGCACTGGCCAGGGCTAAGTGTGGCCAGCTTCCTGACCACTCCTGGAGGGGATCTCTGTTGTGCCCCAGCCCGTCCCCAAACTGAGAGTCTCAAGGCCTGGCACAGGTGCCCCTGCTGCAACCCCTTTGTCCCCCATGTGCGGAGCATTCACCAGGAGGTGCTTACTCACGTGCCCTTGAGCCCTTTGGACAGCCCTGCTGATTCCTTCTTTGTGTCACAGGTGGGGAAATGGGGTCAGAGGGTTTGTGGCTAGCCTGGCCCTGCCTGTCTCCTACTGTCTGGTTCCAGTACCATGGTCTCCCCTTCCTGCCCACTGTCCTGTCCCTCCCGGGCCCTCCAGACAGTTATGCCTGTTCCTGGTCTCTGTGCAGCTTCTTATGCTGGAAATGTCTCCTCCAGAAGTTGACCTCTTCTAACCCAGCCACCACTGCCCCTGCCCTGTTCGTTTGTCTGGCCTCCTCAAACCTGGCGGAATCGCTGCCAGGAGTCTCCAGGGTTGGTTAAGTGCCTGTTTCCACTGTTGAATTAACAAGTTGCATGAGGGAGAGGCATCTCTCAAGGTTGTCTCTGAGCAGGATGTGGTAGCACACCCTGTAATACCAGCTCTCTTGGAGGCTGAGGCAGGAGGGTCGCAAGTTCAAGCCCAGCCTTGGTAGCTTAGTGAACTAGTGAGAGCTTGCCTCAAAATAAATCTAAAAAGAATTTTTTAAAGGTTGGAATGTAGTTCATTGAGAAGGCCTTGGGTTCAATCTGCAGTGCTACAAAAACAAACAAAAACCCAGTCGTCTCTGCACTGAGAGCGGTGTCTGACATGGTAGGGGTTAGTATTTGCTAAGTAAATGGATTGCCCTGAGACGCCCACTGTGCTTCCTCCCGGGCTCCCCTCCTTGCCTCCCTCCCTTGCTCCCTTCTCCCTGCTTCCCTGTCATTCCTCCCTCTCTGCCTGCTTTCCGCTGTTACATCCCTGCCATCCCCTTTCAGCCACTCACTCCAGCTTTCCTGCCACTCTGCTGCACAGCTCTGAGTGGACATGTGGGTTTTGACCATCCTCTACCACCGCCATAGCAGCCTTGCTCACCTGAAGCACGGGGGTTTGGTTGGCTTTTGTCCCACTGTGTTCTCAGGTCCCACTCTGGACACTTGGGAGTTCCTGATGAGCAGGGGAGCACTGGCACCAAGTCCCGCCCCATCTCTCATGTTTGGCCTCGTTGGCTCTTTCCAGGGCGAGGGAGGCCCCGGCTCCTCCGTAGGGCCATGGCAGCGTCACCTCCCTGGTTCTCGGATGACGAGGCACTGTTAGCTTCCAGTTGCACAGTCGTGGTTCCCTCCAAGTTGTCCCCTTCTGCATAGATTGCTTCATCGTGGTGACATTTTGCCCTGAGTGTAAGAGCCCTGGAGAACAGTTCTTCAGAGATCCAGATTCTTCTAGCGTGGCTGTTTGAAGGAAGGCTAATATGTTGATGACAAACTTTACTGATGTTATTATTTTCTGTTAGTCCTGAAAATCATACATGTTTATCATATCATAGTAAAGTTATAGAACTGAGAAATATTTAATACTAAAAATGCCTCAGAGCTAATTTGAATGACTGGCATAGTCCACCACATGGTGTTGTATAACTTTCCTTAATCTGTTCAGTTATTCTACCTTTACCTCTTTTTTTAACCTCTCCTAAATTTCTACTTTATCTTACTTTGTGTGAGTGTGTGTATGTGTGAGTGTGTGTATATGCTTGTGCAAGAAAGAAAAAGAGAAGGAAGGACTGAGAGAAGGGCTATTTTAAGTCCTTTTTATAAAAGGAAGGATATATATTGTACCTTAAAAAGTTTTTTTAAAGGATGGCTGGCAGTGTTGTTCAGTGGTAGAAGCTTTATCTACACATTGGAGGCACTGGATTTAATTCCCAGCATTACCCCTCCCCCTCCAATGCTCATTTGGTTGTGGTGGTACAAGCCTGTAATCCCAGCACATGGGAGGCGGAGGCAAGAAGCTTACAAGTTCAAGCCCAGCCTGGGGCAGTTTAGTAGCTTAGTGAGACCCTGTCTCAAAAATTAAAAATGGACTGTAGCTTTGCTCTTCACTATCAAAATAAATAATAAATAAATTGCTATTACAGGGCTGGAAGAATGGATTAGCAGTGGCCAAGTATCCGAGTTCAGTTCCACACAGCACCACATAAGCCAGGCCTGTAATCCCAGCACTCAGGAGGCTGAGACAGGAGGATTGCTGAGAGTCCAAGGCCATCCTGGGCTCCATAGCAAGTTCAGGACCAGTCTGGGCTACAGAGTGAGACCCTGCCTCAAAAAAAGCTTGCTAATACAGTGCCTCTTTGATGAACTGGATCAAAAGAATATAGCAGAATATAGGTATCTTAAATGTTCTTGCTAATTCTTGACAGATTGCTTTCCTAAAGCACTTGCCAGCTTATGTGCCCTTGAGCTAGTAGGGAAGTGCCCATCTCTGTTCGTTTTAATGACAGCAGATATTACCATATTTTCAGCGGTCTCTGATTTGTTAGGTAGAGAGTGACGCTGTGAGTCAGTTTGGAATGTGTATCCCTGAATCCACACCATGAACTTTTACCCCAGGGCCATGGGTGGAGGAATGTCCCTCAGATGTTTTATCTGAGATGTTTGTCTTGCAGCTGACTTTGGTGTGTCTGCCAAGAATCTGAAAACTTTGCAAAAGCGAGATTCCTTCATCGGAACTCCTTACTGGTGAGTCCATGGCTTCTGGAAATGGGATGGCAGGCTGAGTGTTAAACCTGCAACTCCTCAAGGCACCCAGCCCTGGGGTCTTTAAGGAGGAATGAAGTCAGGAGTCCAACTTTGTCAGCCTGCAGAGGGTGAGCCCAGCACCACTTATTAGCCTGTGCCTCGGTTTCCTCTTTTCTAACTTAGGGCTATAATAGTTCCACCCAGTAGGGTTACTTTGAGGCTGACAAATGCCCAGGGAAGGCATTTCATCGGTAAACTAAATCGAATCCCTAAAAAGGTGGTTCAGTGCTTAATTTATTCAACACACATGTAATAGAGTGCCAGGCACTGGTGTTGGAGTGGGCAGAGGTGCAAAGATGCACAACGCAGGGTCTGTTTCTGCCCTCACCTAAGCCTCTTTGGATTTCTCTGATCTCCTGTGTTTTCTTCTTTCCCAAAACTATTACTCCGACAGAAACAACACAATCTTTCTCAATTTCACACCTAATTACTTTGTTTTGTGGTATTGCCACAAATTGCCATTGTGGAGTTTAGTGCCTTTCTTGCTTGTGTGTTTCTCTTAACCCTTTTGATCTCTCTCTCTCCTTTTATTCCTATTCTCCCTTTTCTCTCCCATCCCTTCTTTCTCGCCGTGTTGCTCCCAGTCTTCCCACCCCCACTTTTTGCTTCACCCGTCCCCTCCGTCCCCTCCACCTCTCCCCAGGACTGTGTGTTCTGGATCAGCACTGCCATCTGGCGGTAGTCCTCGGGAACAGGCCAGGATGGCACCACAGTGAAGGTGAAGATCTGACCATTCTGAAGGAACACAGTGGGATGTCCAGTACTGCAGATCATGGTTGGGGGTCTGCCAGCCCCTGACTAGGGTGGTAGTCCATGACCCTGAATGTCGAAGAAGCACCTGTGGAAACCAGATGCTTAGCCTTCTGTTGTCCCTTGGTTGGTCAGGATGGCCCCTGAGGTGGTTCTCTGTGAGACCATGAAAGACACCCCCTATGACTACAAAGCTGACATCTGGTCCCTGGGCATCACACTGATTGAGATGGCGCAGATCGAACCTCCGCACCACGAGCTCAACCCCATGCGCGTCCTGCTCAAGATCGCCAAGTCAGACCCTCCCACGCTACTCGCGCCCTCCAAGTGGTGAGGAGCGGGGAGGCCTGCGGGGGGCTGGTGGCCGAGCGCGGAACAGTGTTGGTGCTCTCCAGGCTGCTCTCAGTTCTCTGTTTTTCTTTCACTCTGGACATGAGAGCAAATCCTCCAAAGCCAACCCAGCAACCCAGACACACAAATCCCTCCAGGGACTGAGAGCCGAAGCCATGCCCTGGTAGCCTGTGGCCCAGCCCTGGGTTGGGCCAAGGGGCCTTGGGCTCAGTTCCAGCACGGCTGCTTTCCCTGGGTGGCCTCAGCAGGTCCCTGCTCTTGGATTTCCATGTTCCCCTCTGTCCATTACGAGAAGGGCATAGTATAGGCCCTGCCGTCGCCACTGTTTTAGCCCATGGAGGCGCCCTTGGTCTGTGGAGGGTGTTTGAGGCACTCTCCCGTTGCCGGGACACAACACTCAACACCCATGACTTAGAGGAGGAGGGGTTTATTTCAGCTCACAGTTTCAGAGGCCTCGGCTCACACATGGTGAGCTGGTCCAAGGCACAATGACATGGTGGAAGGGCATGGTGAAGGAAAGCGCTTGTCCCGTGGCAGCCAGGAAGCAGGGAGAGAAGGCAAGAATATGTCCTTCCTGGTCATATCCCCCTGGCCTGTCCCTCCCACCAGACCCACCTTCAGTGGCCCATGGAATCTTCAGCCGATGCAGCCACTGATGGGCCTTGCATGCTCGTCATCCAGTTACCTTCTAACACATGAGACTGTTGGAGACATTGTAGATTTCACCTGTGGGGGGTGGGGGGGGGGACTGAAAAGCACATGACTCCCTAGGAGGGTGAAGTCTTTGAGGTGGGGACTTGTCTTAGCTCTTGCCCCCACCCTGAGCTCACCACTGACCCTTGTTCTCCCAGGTCAGCAGAATTCCGGGACTTTCTGAAGATAGCTCTGGATAAGAACCCAGAAACCCGGCCCAGTGCTGCGCAGCTGCTAGGGGTAAGTATACCCCGCTTCTGGGAGTCCCCTGCTTGCCCTTGGATGGCCCTGCAGGGTGGAAGGCAGAGCTCTCCAGGGACGTGGGCTCTGGTGTGTTCCTCACCCTGCTCACCCACCTGCCCACCATCTGTGCCACCTTGGGAATGGGGCCTCGGAAGTCCAGGGTCAGGCCTGTGCACAGGGTTGTGCAGGGGGGAGGCAGCATCTGACTTCGTAAGGGACCCTGTGGGTGCTGTGTGCTGCCTGTTGGCTGTGGTCTCAGTGAGTGTCTCATTAGATGGCTGTGCAGCCATAGCAGGGACAGGTGTGTCCTTGAATCTTTTGAAAATAACTATGAGCTGCCCTCCTTCTGGGTCAGTGCTGCAGCTGCTGGGTGAGCACTGGGGCATTGTAGCCATGGCTTTAAAGCTGCCACCCAGATATCCCCTGATCTGCTGGTCCTTGTCCCTGTGCCACCACCACTGTTGGAAGAGAGAGGAACTAGACCTTTGTCATACAGAGGGATGCCCTCCACTGCCTTTTCCACTCTGGTGACCTGTGTGATAGTCGTTGCTCTATTCTGGGAGGAGGGAGGAAGGCATGCCACCGAACAGGAAGGTTTCCCTGAGTGCACCTGGTTTCCCTCAGCCCCCTCTTGTGTGCTGGGCACTGGGCCTCAGCGGCTGTTCTGGATTATAATGCATTTTTCAGGCTGTGTGCAACCTAGTGGTCATGAGTGTGAACCAGGGCAGGAAAGTCCTTGAAGACATCCCAGCCCTTCCGTTCCTGGCTGAGAAATCGATCTGTGTCATGGTCCCTGCCCTGAAGTCAAGATTAATAGTAGTGGCCCCCTTCCAGGGTGGTTGTGAGGGCTAAAGGAGAAGATACTGTCGAGCACCTTGACTGTAAGATCTCTGCTCAAGAAATCTGTGGTGTATTGAATTAATTATTAAAAGAATGAAGGAGCCAGGATGAGGAATGGGGTTTATCTGTTAGGTCCTGACTATTCCTTGTAAGTTTCTGTGATCTGTTTGAAAGCAAATACCTGGAGTTTGAAAAGACTTCATTTTCTAGGTATTGAAATGTTTGCTGTGGGGGTGGTGCTGCTGTCACTGTCAGATGCCAAAGCTTCAAGGCACTTTGGGCCAAATGTTCCCTGTGAGCTGGCTTCTCCTGCCCCGATGCATCCGGCCTGCGGGACATTCCGCAAGAAAGTGACCAGCTGTCCTCGCCCACTGAACAGTCCCAGAGCCTCAGCCTGAGCCAGGAATTTCCGCTCTGTAGATGGAAAGAAAAATGTCCTGCCAGGGATCCTTAGCAGACGGCAGACAGGGTTGCAGAAGAAAACGAGCTCTCTTTAGAACAGTGAGGTTCCTTCAGGGCTGGTGCCACCATCACATTTTTCTGATGCCTTTCTCTTCCCGAGTTAGAAGGAGAAGGAGCATTCTTATCTCTGAGAGATGACACCAAGGCTTGGAGTGGGGAGGCAGCGTGCCCAGGGTCACCTGGCCTTGAGTGCCAGTGGCAGGCTCAGAGGGGGGCTGCCCCGCTTCCTCTTCCCCTTGAGCTGTTCATGCCTCAGCCTTGGCTTGTGTCTGCCTGCCTCCAGGAGGTGCCTCCTGGTCCCTCACCCATCTCTTGTCCCTCTGGGCTGAGTGACCGTGCCCCAAGGGGTTTATGCACAGATACGCCCTGGGCCAGAATCACCTGGTGCTTGGTAACTCAGGCTCTAAAATCAGCTCCCCGCCTCTCCTCTCCACCCCCCGGTCTGGGTCATTCTCTCTTTGCCTCAGTTTCCTCATCTCTAAGATATGGGTAGCACTTGCCTCATAGAATGGTGACAGCAAGCATGATTTTGTGTGTCCCGTTTCCAGCATCACAGCTGTCATGTAACAGATGCTGGGGAGGTGTTGTTGAGTTTGTGCATTGGTCCACCTGCTCTCTCACAGATGTGCTGGTGAAGATCTCCAGCGACTTCCATGTCCTTGGCGTGGTGGTCAGCTCCCGAGCCCATCAGCGGCAGCAGCTGCGGCGCCGCATCCTCCCCGCCTCCAAGTCTCCGTCTGCCTACAGGCCTCCACGAGCGCCTGGTCCCTTGCCTTCCCCTGCTCACTTTGGCTGGTCCCCTCCCCTTGTCCTCCTCACCCTGGTGGTGAATGTGGTGTGTACCTCTGTCCTGTCCTCTGTCGCCACTCACTGTAACCACCCCATCCTCTTTGCAGTGACTCCTGGCTGTGTGCCTCCAGCTGGACTGCTCCCTGTCCCCTTTTGTCTGCCCTTGTTTCCAGCCATTTATCTCCTCTTCCCTTTGCGTGTCCAGCAGACCCCTCAAGCTGATGGTGGCCGCTCAGTGCAGGGCTTGTTCCCTAGCCACGTTCTCCCCAAGGCCACCCAGCTCGGTCTGTGGCAGCTCCGCTTTTCTAGCAGCCCAGGCCACAGACTTCACGAACATCACCCCTGCCCTTCCACTCCTACTGCACAGCCACTTGGGCAGGAACTGACATGTCCAGAATCTGCCACGTCACATCACTTCCATAGCTGCCACAGCCTGGGCTGCTGTTATCCTTCACTTGGACCGTGGTTTACTCCCAGGTCCCTCTGCACCCTCTCGGTATGTTCTTAGCCTCTCCCAGAGGGAAGCTCGCAAACAGTCTGCACGTGTCCTTCCCCTGTCCAGACTCCCTGGTGGCTCCCATCTCACTCAGGGTCAGATGCGGAGGAAGGAAAGGACTGATGGAGAAAGAGAGGATGGGAGGAAGGTCGGAAGGCAGGAGTGGAGGATGGACTGGAGGAAAGATGCTAGTGCCTACTCCCTAGTGACACCATGGGGCATTTTCTAAAGCCAGTCTTGGAGCATAAGGCCCCTGCCTGGTGACTTTCAAGCACATGGGGGAAAAGCGGCCCAAGTTCTTGGAAAGGGTGTGTGTTTAGATGCCAGGAGAGATCCTGGCCAGAGGGCTGGTGACAGGTGGCAAGCTGTGTGGCATCACCCCCATCTTGGCATCTTGGGGCTCCCAGCAGTGATGGTGCTGAACAGCTGTCCCTCTTTGTGAGGGGTGGAAGGTGAGCCTCTATGACATGGCCTTCACTGAGGACAGGTGTTAGGAGGCCCAGCACAGGCACACAGCACATTTGCCAGCCATTTGGGAAGGGTCCCGCCTTCCTTTGCATGCAGCATTGCCTGGCTCTGGCTCTGCAAGGAGCCTGGCAGCATGTGGTTTGCAGGGAAAAGCCTCCCTGAGCACCCCTAGGGTCAGGGAGCTGAGGCAGTGCCCAGCCCCAGCTCTTGGTGCTTTGTGGCCCCCGCCCTTTGCAAAAGAACAACCCATGTGGGAGGGTGGCAGACAGCACCCACTTGCCAGCTTTCTCCCTTCAGGACTGTGGTGCTCAGGGCCAGCAGTGAGCTTCAGGTTCTGCCTCTGGAAGGTGAGGCTCCTGACCATGATGAGCAGCTGCTAACGTGGTCCGTATGCGGAGGGCCTGATGCAAACCTGGCATTTCCTGAAGCCTCGACGGGTGGTGGTTATTTCTGCCATGTCCGCTTTAGCTGCTGCCGTGAAGTGTCCTTTAGTGTCTTGCTCAGAGTCGCATGCGTGAGGTCCTCCGTCATGGAGCATGGGACTTGGGACCCTTTGGCATCCTGGATTGCAGCCTTGCTCCCAAAAAGCTGTGCTATGCAGGTAGAGGAGTAGCTGAGTGCACCCAAGAGGCCCTCATGCCAGTGCTGCTGTTCCTGGTGCTGCTGGCAGTGCTGGGGAGGGTGGGATGATGAGTATGGAGGTGAGACGACTGGTGATGGTGACAGCCGGTGACGTGGGTGGTGGTGATCATGACAGCATCAGCCTTGTGTGGAGCACTTACTGTGTTTACAGCAGCCATACTCTGTTTCCCAGGACACAGCTGAGCAAACCAAGGCTCAGAGAGGTTTAGTGACTTGCCCAGGTTGGCAGTGGAAGCTGGATTTTGTCCCAGGTGGCCTTGTTGTAGGGTCTGCAGTCTGCACACTGAACTCTTGTGCTGCCCTGTCACTCGTGATTAGTAAACCCTTACTAAAACCCCACTCAGGACCGCTTGAAACCAGACAACAACCAGAGTAACATCTTAATGGGCAGTGGTGGCGTCTGAGAACAGGTTCAGCTGCTTCTCAGAGCTCAGAGCCCTAGGTATGCTGCCCATCCCCCGTTTCTCCACTTTCCTTCCTGTCTCCCCATGTCCCTCCTGTTCCCATCCTGGCTTCCTAGCTGTCCCTCTGGCACAACAAGTTCAGTCCTACCTTGGGGCCTTTGTACTTGCTGTGCTTGCTGCCTAGAACTGTGTGCCCAGGGCTTTCCTGTCCTGCTGTTGTACTTCCTCAGGGAGGCCTCTGGTACCAGGCTTGGTAGCTGTTGCCATCACCTTGTTTATTATATGGTTCCACTCCTGTCTCCCATTCAGTTGCAAACCTCCATGGGCAGAGACCTTGGCCGACTTTTGTTCAGACTGTCTCAGCCCCTGGCACACGGCCACATTGTCAATGGAATGAGTCAGTGAATGAGTGGAAAGTAATAGAGCAAGAGAAAAATGGAGCTCATCAGATCTTCCCCAGCGTGGACAGTAGGGAGCGTGAATGGTAGAGTCAGGCTGGCTTAGGAAAATGTGGGTGACAGGGCTCTTTAAAAGCAGTGACAGGGACACAGCAATTAAAGTGCTGGCCCAACAAGCGCAGGCCCTGAGTTCAATTCCCAACCCCGCAGAAACCAGGTGTTGGCACACACTTGTAATCCCAGCACGAGAGAGGCTGAGGCAGGAAGACTGCTATGAGTTCAAGGCCAGCCTGGGCTACATAGTGAGTTTAAGACAAGTTGGAATAGAATGAGACCCTGCCTCAAAAATATAAATAAATAAAATAATATTTCGGGGGCTGGAAGGGTGACACAGCGGTTAAAGTGGCTGCCTCACAAGCTCAAGGCCTTGAATTGATTCCTCAGCACCACATAAGCTGGGCATGGTGGCACATACCCGTAATCCCAGCACTTGGAAGCCTGAGGCAGGAGAATTGCCATGAGTCCAAGGCTATCCTGGGCTCCATAGTGAGTTCAGGACCAGCCTGGGCTATAGAGTGAGACCCTGTCTCAAAAAAAGTGACATTAATAGCTTTCAGATGAGCAAGATGAGGAGCACATCGGCAAATAAACTTTACTTCATGGCTGTGGATGGAACTTTGGGCTTGGTGCATGCCAGGCATGGCACTACCACTGGGTTGCAGCGCAGCCCACACGGACTGTCTTAATTGAACAAACAGATATGGATGATTTGTGGTGAACATCGCAGTTCTGTGTTTTTAAGGCGAGAGAAATTTATTTCTTCAGTCAGCCCCGTACTTTGCTAGCAATCTTATCAACACTGTTTCTCTACTGATAAACTTTCTGATGGTAAAAACAGTGAATTGCATCACAGCCTCCCTGTAAATTTCAAATTGAGGAAGTTCCAGGTAATGAATCCCGAGGACACTCACTGCAACATTTGTATCCCTGGGAAGGTGTGGAAAATGGAGGGTTCCCATACTCCTGATCGTACTCTGGTGCTGCCCTGAGGCACCAGCGACAGGCGTTTCCCACCCAGGGTACCTCCGCTGACTTAATGTTCCCCAGACCTTTGCCACGGAGTTTTGCCAGGCCCATGAAAGAACATTCACTCTTAAATTTAAGAGTCACCCATTTATGAAATGACATCGCATTGCCGAGAATGGAGTATTCAGCACTCTGCCACAGATTCCTTGATTCTTTTCTTAAAACCACCCGCATATGTCTCCCTGAAGGCGATGTATACGTGACTGCTCATAGTAGCTTCACTGACAGCCACTGAAGAGGGGGACAAGCCATGTATCCAGCAGCAGCATGGGGAATAAACAGATTGAAGGGACATTTGGACTGGGGGTGTAGCTCAGAGGTGGAGCATACTGAGCGCCTGCTTGGTATGTATGCAGGGTGCATTTGATATCCAGCGCTGTAAAAGAAGCACACACACACACACATATGCACAAGAGGAGCAACTTACCAAAAAAGACAACAATGAAAGTGAGTTTCATCGAGCCAAGGGGGCCAGTATTGAAGACTTACCCTGTTCTGGTTCTTTTCATTTAAAATTGAAGATCAGAAAAATATATATATATAAAGTTGAAGATCAGGCAAAACTAGTTTTTGGAGATAGGCAGCCATGGAGTGTGTGGGAGCGCCAGCAGGATCAGGCGCAGGAACTTTAGAGAATGAAGGGTTTCATTTACTTACTCATTTATGTACTCGGGCCTTGTCTCCTGGCCTTTGCACTGACGAGTATCCCCAGCCCTATTTATTTTTTGAGACAGGCTCTTGCTAAGTTTCCCAGGTGGACTTGAACTGATGGTTCTTCTGCCCCAGACTCCCAGAGTGCTAGGATTTATATAAGCATGTGCCACTCTGCCCATCTGAAATGCTCTGTATGTTTCTTTACCTGGGTAAAGATACATATGAAAAAATTCATCAGTTGTAACAATTTATGAGGCACATGTGGTGATGTAGTCTGGGAGGCTGAGGTAGGAGGATTTCAAATTCAAGTCCAACATGGGCACACTTAGTTGGGTCCTGTCCAAATAAAAAATACAAAAGGGCTAGGGGTGTAGGTCAGTGCAAAGGCCCTGAGTTCCGTTTTTCAGTACTGAAAATTATAAGCTTTAAATTATAACTCAGTAAAATAATGTATAGTACATTTGTAAAACTGTACATCAAAACTTTTCAAAAGGAAATAAACAGCTACCCGAAGCCTCAGAAATTGTGCTTTTATGCATCCTCACATTTTGTCGTGATGACCTTCCTGTGCCTTCAGTATTGTCTACACCTCAGGGTCAGAGGGGTGAGTGACGTGCTCAGGGTCACATAGCTGGCGAGTGGTGGAGCTGGAATCAGCCTTCTTTCTGCCTCGCATAGCACTCGCGGGCTGCGTGTAGGTCTCCACGCCAAGCTCATGCTTGCTGTTGCCTGGGGCTACATCTGGCCTTCTCTGCCTAGAGACACTGGCTGCCTACTCTCTCTTGCCCTGACCCAGTTGTTCTAATGCAGATGTGTCTTGCCCCCTCAGCACCCCTTTGTCAGCAGTGTCACCAGTAACAAGGCTTTGCGGGAGCTGGTGGCCGAGGCCAAGGCAGAGGTGATGGAGGAAATCGAAGACGGCAGGGATGAAGGGGAAGAAGAGGAGGCTGTGGATGCCACCTGTGTGAGTCCGGGAGCCTGGGAGCCGGGGGCGGGCAGGGGTGGTGTGATCCACAGGCTCGGGCTCATGGGGGTGGGAGGCCCCTGAAGGAGTCTGTTCTGCTCCTCCCCATCTCAGAGGTTGAGACTCCCACACTTTTGGTTGTGTTAAGACGGTGTACGAGCCAAGTGGGTGCCACAAGGGTGTTGGCCAGGTTCTGAAAGATGCAGGAGACACCCGAATCTAGATTCTTACATACAGCCCTCCCATTTATAAAGGTCAGTAGGGAGCCGTTGCTACCTGGCCTCTTTCCTGTTGGGGCTCACAGGCAGGTGTTTAGCGTACTCTTGGGTAAGTAGATGAAAACTGAACATGGTCCGAGGCAGCAGGCCACGGGGTGCGCAGCCAGTGTCGAGAGACCTATGTCTTGGCACGTTTGTGATCCCTTTGTATACGCAGCGCTTGCTGAGTTCAATTAGAAATTATAGTCAGTTTAAATTGATAAAACCATTTGAGGGAAGCCTGACATGCCTGTGGGCTGCATCCCATCTGGAGCTGCTGCTACTTTATGGTGCCTGGGTGAGCTGTGCAGAGAGGCCCCTTCCAAGGAGGGACGGGTTGTCCAGATGGTCCCCTGTGCCCAGGAAGCAGTGCCTGGATTTGCCAGTCAGCAGACAGAGTTGGCCCACATCCATGTGCTGGGGATGGGTACAGCTTTCTCAAGTTTAATTCACTTCTGGGAGGGGGCCTGAGGCTGGTGCATCCATCCACTCCCCAGGAGGAAGGAGAGTGAGTGGATTGGCATGATGACCACAGCCAGCCCTGGAGCCCTTGGCTGACCCGGAGGAACCAAGCTTCCATCTTACAGATGGGAACTTCGAGGTCTGGCCTGGGCTGTGAGGTTCCTCACTGGGCAGATAGGTGTGGACCACAGTGGGCCTGGCTCCAGGAGCCCGAGGGCAGCCAGCGAGGCTGGTACAGAAGCAGAATAATGCTCTCTGCAGGTGGGAGGCTGTTCTTCATCCTAAGGCTTGGGGAAGCCCTGGAGAGTTTTAGGAAAGGGCTTGGTATTGGAGAAATTGGACAGATTAGATCTGAAGTTTTGAACTGCTGCCCTGAGTATTGAATGGGAGGTAGTTTGAAGTTCTTCTACTAGCTGTCCTATCCAAGGAAAAGAACCAGAGGCTGACAAGACCCAAAAAATGTTTAGTATGATTCCATTCATTTTAGGTTTGTAAACAGGAAAACGCATCAGTAGAACCAACAGGTCACACTGTGACAGTGCTGTGTTGATGGGAATGGAGGGATTGCTGCTGGGAAGGATGAGGTGGATGAGGAAGGGTGGGGCATGGTCCCCTCCTGACCTGGAAGGAGGCTATGTGGTGCTGTCCTTACGCATCGAGCTTGGATATCCATTTCATTTATGTATTTATTTTGCAGTATTTGAGAAATTGGAATGTCAGGGTGGAGGGGATGGAGGGGGCACTTTCCTACACTGTCACAGTTGGCAGAGGCGTAGTAGCCTTAGGCTTTTCTTCCAGCTGACAACAGTTGTCTCCACTCCTAGGAAGCAGAGCAACTCTTTTTTTTTTAAATAGGAAAAAATTTATTTACATGTCACATCTCTTTCCCCTTCTTACCCCCTTAAACTCCCTTATTTCCCTTTGCCCTCTCCACAAAATCTGTCTTCTTACTTTCTTCCATCTCTTTTTTTTTATAGTTTGGTTTTCTCATATCAGAGAAACAATATGATATTTAACCTTCTGTGTCTGATTCATTTTTCTAAGCATAATGGTCTCAAGGTGCATCCATTTTCCAGCAAATGACTTGAATTTGTCTTTCCTTATGGCAGAGTGGTACTCATATACCACATTTTCTTTATTCCTTTATCTGTTGTTGGACATAATAGCTTCTTCCAAGATTTGGCTGTTGTAAATTGCTATAAATATAGGTATGCATGTATTACTCTTATGTGATGACTTTAACTCTTTTGGGAAGATATCCAGAAGAGGTATAGCTGGGTCAAATAGATTATTGATTTTTCAGTTTTTTTGAAGCATCTTTATACTGCTTTCTATAATGGTTGTACCAGTTTACAGTCCCACCAGTAACGCAGCAGTGTACTTTTCCCCACAGCCATGCCAGCATTTGTTGCTTTTTGAGATCTTTATACCAGTCATTCTTACTGGAGTTAGACGAAAACATCCATGTTATTTTGATTTCCATTTCTCTAATAACTAAAGATGCTAAATATTTTTTCATGGATTTATTGGCCATTTTGACTTCTTCAGAGAACTATTTATTCATTTCTGACACCTGTGTTTTGATGAGTCTTTTATTTTGGAGGGTCTAATTTTTTTTCACTTCTTTGTACATTCTTGGTAGTAGTGTTCTGTCTGAGGAGTAGCTGGTGAAATTTTTTTTCCTATTCGGTCGGTTCTCTCTTCACTCTGTTGACTGTTTCCTTTGCTGTGCAGAAGCTTTCTAATTTAATATAATCCCACTTGTTGATTCTTGCTGTTATCTCACATGCATTGAGTGTTTTATTGAACAAATCCTTGCCTACACCTGTGTTTTTAAGCGTTTTGCCTATTTTTTTCATCCAGTAAGTTCAGTATTTTCATTTTGATGTCTAGGTCTTTGATCCATTTTGATTTGATTTTGGTACAAGGTGAAAGATGTGGATCTAGTTTCATTCTTCTGCATGTGGCTAGCCAGTTTTCCCAGTACCATTTGTTGAAGAGGCTGTCTTTACTCCAGCATATGTGTTTGGCCCCTTTGTCAAAGATCAGGTGGCTGGAAGTACTTGCGGATGTCTGTGCATCCCCATTGTGGTTCCATTGACCCACTTGTCTGTTTTGTGCCAATACCATATGGTTGGTTTTTTTCTATCACTGTTACTTTGTAATGTTATGTATAACACATAAATACATATATATATATATATATATATATATATATATATATATATACACACACACACACACACACACACACACATATATGCTTATATATAATGTAACTTGACCTGGTATTATGATGCCTACTGCTTTTATTTTATTTTGTTGCCTAGGATTGTTTTGGCTATATCTTGTGGTTCCATATGAACTTTTTGAGTAATTTTTTAATTCTGTGAAAAATGTTGTTGGCATCTTGATTGAGATTGCATTGAATTTGCATATCAGTTTTGACAATGTTGGTTCTGCTTATCCAGCAACAGGATTGTCTTTCCACTTTCTAAAATTCTCTTCTATTTCTTTTTTTCAGAGTACTATAGTTTTCAGCTTAGAGGACCTTCACTTGTTTTTTTAGGTTGATTCCTAGGTATATAATTTTCTTTGAGGCGACTGTGAATGAGGTTGTTTTTCTAATCTCTTTCTCTGTATTTTCATTGCTGCCGTGGAGGAATGCTACTGATTTTTGTGTATTGATTTTATATCTTGAACCTTGGTGGAATTTGTTTATAATGTGTGAGAGTCTTTTGTAGATTTGGGGGTCCCCTATGTAAAGGATCTTGTCATCTGCACATAAGGCTTGACTTCTTTCTTTTCCATGTGTATTTCCTTTATTCCATTCTCTTGCCTGATTGCTCTGACTAAGGTTTCAAGCACTCTGAATAGAAGTGTTGAGAGTGGAAACTCTTGTCTTGTTCCTGATTTGACATGAAATGCATTCAGCTTTTCCCATTTAGGATGATGTTGGCTGTCGGGTTGTCATAAATTGCTTTTTATCAACATCAGGTAGTGTCCTTCTGTACCTATTTTCATCAGAGTTTTAATCAAGAAAGGATGTTGTATTTTGTTCAAGGCCTTTTCTGCATCTATTGAGATGATCATGTGATGTTTGTCCTTGCTTTTGTTAATGTGATATATTACATTAATTGGTTTATGTATGTTGAACCAGCCTTGCATCCCCAGGATAAAGCTAATTTGGTCATTGTGTATAATCTTTTTAATAATTTGTTGCATTTTGTTTGCAAGTAACTCATTGAGAATTTTTGCATCTCTGTTCATTAAGGAAACTGGCCTGTAGTTTTCTTTCCTTGTTGGATCTTTATCTTTGATTTTGGGGATCATTTACTCTGGTTTGGCAATCAAGCTGACACTTGCTTCTAAGAGGGTGTTGGGCAGTGTTCCCTCTCTTTCAATTTCATGGAAGAATTTAAGAAGCATTGGTGCTAACACTTCTCTAGAATTCTGATAGAATTCTGCAACCAGTCCATCAGGTCCTAGGCATTTCTTTGTTGGTAGACCACTTATTACTGCCTCAATTTCATCCCTGGTTATCACTCTATTCAGGACTTTTGTATCTTCTTGGTTCAATTTTGCTATTTCTTATGTGTCTATCCATTTCTACTGAATTCTTGATATTTATTGGAATATAGATTTTCAAAATAGTTACTTACAATCCTCTGGCTTTCAGCAGTCTATTGTGATTTCACCTTTTTCCTTACTAATGGCATTGATGTGAATTTTTTCTTTGCTTCTTTTAGTGAGTTTGGCTAGAGGTTTATCAATCTCATTTATCCTTTTGAAGAACCAACTCTTTGATTCATTGATCTTTTGGTTTTTTTTTTTTTTTTTTTTTTTTTTTTTTTTTTTTTTTTTTTTTTTTTTTTTTTTTTTTTTTTTTTTTTTTTTTTTTTTTTTTTTTTTTTTTTTTTTTTTTTTTTTTTTTTTTTTTTTTTTTTAGTTTCAATTTTGTTGATCTTTGCTGTGATTCTTCAAGTTTCCTTCCTCCTGTGGCTTTCGGATTTGTTGTTCTTGCTTTTCTGTTTATTCTATTGTACAATGACTTTAACTCTTTTAGGAAGATACCCAGAAGAGGTATGGCTGGGTCAAATGGAATATGAAATAGGAACTCTTAAATGAAGCTATGATTAGAGATAGGAGATTACTACATCTCAAGCTAAACGGCATATAGTATAAGATTGTGTATTAAACTGTAGTATAATAGTGTATGATTAGTGAGGCAGTAAGGAATGGTGAAGACTATGACTTAGAGGGATTCTAACTCTGTGCTTCTAGCCCTAGCCTATTCACTGTGGGTGTGTGACTTTCCAGCCCCGTTGAGCTTAGGACTTATTTTCTTTGTCACACAGCAACATGACCTCAGTGCACTCTTTTTTTCCAGCCCCTTGGGAACCACACTCAGGACTCTTCTGAGGCAAATAGGCTGAGCCTTAATGCTGACAAGCTTCTTCAGGAATCTTCAACGCCGCCGCTGCCACCCAGCCAGCCTCAAGATAGCATCAAAGTGTCCAGCAGCCCACCCTCTGTGGATGGACCCCTCCAAGCCACCAACTCCCCAGATGGGGCCCCTGCAAGTGAGAATGGCCTAGAAGTGCCTGTTCCCCTTCGCAAGTCCCGGCCAGTGTCAATGGATGCCGCAATTCAGGTAGCCAAGGAGAAGGAAGTCATTGACAAGGCTGGGGACCTCAGTCCTGCAGCCAACAGGACCCAAAAAGTGAGCCACAGCAGGCCCAGCAGCAGTGCTCTGGAGACCTTGGGTGGTGAGAAGCTGATCAATGGCAGCCTGGAGCTTCCTCTCCAGACAACCTCAGACCCTTCTAGGAGAGCCTCAGACTGCGGCAGCCTGTCCACCTCCGAGAGCACGGACTATGGCAGCTCTCTGTCTGCTGACCTGTCCCTGAACAGAGAGTCAGGCTCGCTGTCCCTCAAGGTAATACCACCGGTTGTACTGCAGGCTTGGAGCAGGAGCATTCTGGAATGTGCTGCTGCTCCACCTTCGTTCTCAGAAGCATTAGAGGCTGCCTTACACTCTGGGCTGGAGTGAGGGGATCAATTTGTGTACTTGTACTGAATGAATTAAGGTTGGTAGTGTTTCCTTCTCCTTGCGGCTTCTCTGTGTTGGAGCCTTAGAGCTCCTCTTAGTTTTTCTTAAAATATCGCACAGGTTGTTATAAACAGTAGTCTGTGCACAGCTTTTATCTAGAAGCATTGTCTTCCTTAGGATGAGAGTCCTGTCTGTCCTCATCCTAAAAAGACACCATGTGTTTAAAAAAAAAAATTTTTTTTTTTTTTTTTGGTGGTACTAGACAATCAAGCTCAGCGCCTTCACATGTGCTACATCCCTACCTATTTTTAAAATTTTTATTTTGAGACAGTGTCTCACTTACTCATTAAGTTGCCCAGGCTGGACTTGATCTTATGATCCTTGTTTCAGACTCCCAGGTTGCCTACTTGGATGACAGGCCTGTACCTCAGGCTTAGCCTTTTTTTTTTTTTAAATAAGACTGATAAGAACAGGGCCTCCCTACCTCTTCTTGAGGTGTTGAGAACATTCTCAGCCAGCTGCAGTGAATCTGGGAACATAGGCTATCCTGGTAACAGCCAGCAGGCTGTGTCAGTACTCCTGGCATGCCTAGAAACTTGTTACTTCCAGAGCAAAAGGTCCCTGGTCAGGAGTACTTACATGTGGGTTGTAGTGTTGGCTTCCTGCTTCCTCTGCACCCTCTCTTCGTACTGCTAGCCTGACTTGTCTTGAATGGAGCTCTTTAACAGGTGCACTGGACTCTTTCAAGAGATCAGAGTTGGTAGGCTGGTTCTGTATTGCTGTTACTCCAAGCCCTGCATCAGGTGTGCTGGTCTAGGAGCATGCAGGAGCAAGGATTTCAGCCGAGAGAGCAAGAGCTGCCTTCAGGTTCCTACTCAGCGAGAGGGAGCTCAGCTGAGACACTCAGGGCCACTTCTTTCACTTGTAGGGACCCAGATGTCCTTGAGCTTTGTTGCAAAAGCAGAACTGGGCTGTGCTAGGAAGGTTTTCAGAAGCCAGTGCAGAGGCTGTGGTAAGGAAGGAGGTCAGGAAGAAGACAGGGAAGCCCCCAGCCCTCACCTGCACCAGAGCTGAGCACTTCCATGCCTTGCCACTGTGACACAGGTAGCACCCTAAGCAATTATGTGTGAAATGCACAGTTATTCACAGTAAAAGATGGTGAGTAGTATTACCTCAGTAGCTCCTGACTGTGTGGCTGCCAGGGGAGTTCAGGCTAGGTCACTTTTGGCTTTATTGTTTGGGGATCCTTTGAATTGTGGCACTGTTGGCCAAGGATTGTGATCTGTCTGCATCCTAACTTAAGAAACTAATACCAAGTACTGAATTCTTGCTGTGAGCTTGGCCCTTCTCCATGTGCCCCTGCATAGTCTCATTGAATCTTCTTTACCACTCTGGGAGGCAAGAAGTACTTTACGTCTCCTTGGACAGTAGAGAAAGCTGAGGCTCAGGCAGAACCAGGGACTTGCCCAGAGTCATAAAGCCAGCAGGTGGTAGGGTGAGGATTAGCACCTGGCTATTTCTGATGTCATGTTCTGTGCTTTGTGGAGCGCTGTGAGTGAGTGAAGGGGAGCCTGGGGACAGTGCCTGAAAGCTGAGGTCAGAGAAAGGAAAGGGCCCTGACACTCACTTCCACAGGCTGGGAAGCTTGAGATGTGTGGGACAGGGCCCAGTCACATCCTCTCTGAGACGAGGCTGTGGGGCCAGGGGACTGTGGGGCCCAGCACCCATGGATTATTAGTCAAAATGCTGAACTTTGCTTGTTTTTCCCTGGCCAGGACTCAAGACTACACAACAAAACCCTGAAGCGGACACGCAAATTTGTGGTAGATGGCGTAGAGGTGAGCATCACCACCTCCAAGATCATCAGCGAAGATGAGAAGAAGGATGAGGAGATGAGATTTCTCAGGCAAGCTCAGGAAGGGTGCCAGTGGTGGGAACATGATGGTGATGCAGTGAGGCAGGTGGGCACTGTTCTTGGGGTGAGGGAACTCTGTCTGTAGTATGAAGTGGGAGAACCATGGAGACTAAAGGAAACTGGCTTTGCTTGACATTCTTATTCCTGCATTCGTCTAGCCACCTAACCACTCACCTATCCATCCGCCCTGCCGTCATTTGTTAACCTGTTTATCCATCCTCGTATCTGTCTAGCTACGCTCTATCTGCCTGTCTGAACGTTTTTATTTATCATCCCCCTGCCCAACTGTGTACTCATTCATCTCTTCCATTCATCTGTCCCCACATCTTCCTGTGCATGCTCCCAGTGACTCAGTTATCCAACCACTCATCTGTCCTTTCATCCATTTGTTCAGCTGATCATCCATCTACCCACCCACCCATCCACTCACTCCTGCATCTGTCCGTCTGTTTATGCTTGTATTTACCCTACCATCTATCCATTCAGTCACCTGGTTATCCATTAACCTGTCCATGCACCCACGGACCCACTCCTGGTATCTCCCATCTACCCATTCATTCATTCATCTGTCATCTGTCCATTCACTCATGCATCCAGCTACGCACTCATGCATCATCCATCTACCCATCTGTGCACCCAATCATCTGTCTACCTGCTTACTTCGCTACTTCCATGCCCATCCCCCCATCCACTTACCACCAGGTAAGTAACCCAGATACATGAGGTCATTGCCTATGTAGAACTTGCAAGGCTGACAGACAAGACACTGGGTAATTTGTGACTGTGGCACACAGTGAGGGAAGTAATGTGTGATGTGATAGGGAGCACCTGCGTGGAGGGAGACTGCTCGTGGGGAATCCTCTGTGCTGGGAACAAGGGGTGAGAGGAGTCAGCTGCGTGCACAGCTGGTGTTGTCCAACGGCAGCTGCAGTTGCTGAGGCCTTGTGAGGAGACCCTTGGTTTGTTTCAGAATGTGCTAGGACAGGATGGAGTGTGGAATTTGAGGTCTAGGGAAGAGGCTAAGATTGTGGTCTTCAGCCCAACAGAACACACATCAGAGTGGCCTGTGAATTGGAGTGGAAGGGAACATTATTACCAGTATAGCAGGAGAGTGACCAGTTCTTACATCTCTTTGGGATAGTGCTCAGGCTGCTGTACAAGTCTTTGTCATTGAGGAAGCAATAGAGATAGGGAGACCCTATGCAAGACAGTCAAGCTTTGGGCTCAGGCTAGGACAGGGGTAGGACAGGGAAAAGTGGTTCACAGGTGTTTTGGAGGCAAAATCCAGTGCAGCTGATGAGGGGCTGGATGGAGAGGTAAAGTAGGAGGCCAAGCAATTTGTCAGAAACCATCTTTGCATTTTCAGTGTCCCTAACAGCCCTCCATAGGGAGACCCTGTTTCCACATTTTATAATGAGACAGCTGTTTCTTGGTAGGTAATTTTTGTGCCCTGGGTCTCCTAAGCGGAAAGGGGTAGAGCTGAGAGTTGACCTAGGTCTGTGCTTCTGAGAATTCCTCCAGGTTTTCACTAGACTGCGTGGCTCCTTGGGGGCTCCTAATGCAAATCAGGAAAGCGGGGAGTCCGGCAGGCTGTGGGGGTAGAGCGCTCCTTTGAGGCCAGACTTTTATAGCATAAGTTCATTATGGTTTAGAGAAAATGTCTAGCTCATCAAATATCTTCATATGTTGTAAAGGCATAATGCAATAGAAGCTGTTTGGGATGTTTTAGCAGTACTTCTCTCATCTTGGAGTCAGGGGGATCAGACTTTTCATTAGTGGTATTTTTGTTCACAGGCACACTGGTGTCCTTATCTGTGTGGATTGGGAAGGCAGTGCCTCTGGCTTTTTAAACTTTAGACCTTCACAGCTGTTTTTTGTTTGTTTTTTGAGACAAGGTCTCACTTTGTAGTCCAGCCTGGTTCTGAGCTTATTGTGTAGCCCAGACTGGCCTGGAATTCACAGCAATCCACCTGCCTCAGCCTCCTGCATGCTCCGATTACAGGTGTGCACCACTACACCCCACAGCTGGGTTTTCATACTGCCCCTCTGAGCCATTCAGGTCCCCTGGGCTAAGTGGCTATACCTCATATTGAAGTGATGCCCTCTGGCCTGACTGTGGACCCCACCCCCTGAGTAGAGCCCATAGGTAATGCTCAGATGTGGAAAGGGAGGCTGTGAGGAAGGGGAGTGTTTGGTTGCTGTGGTCCAGAGTGCCAGGCATCCCACGAACGTGGTCCTGCCACACGGTCAGCAGTGGGGGAAGGCTCACCGCTGGAAGTTTAGGTACCCTGCAGGCCTTTGAGCCACATTGCTGAATGTCTGTCACCTTCCCATGCAGCTGATGCTTCCTGGTCAGGGAGAGGCTTCCTGGTCAAGGTCAGCCTGTGCTTGCTGGAATCGCCTGTGTGGTGCCCTCCTTCCGAGGCATTCGCCTGCCTCTTTACCGTGGTGTTCTTGTGAGAACTGGGGTGTCAGGATGCTATGAGAACCTGGTTGCCCTCTCCCCATTCCATTCTTAAACCTTTGTTTCCTTGAGGTAGGATTTCTATTTGCTAACACTTTGGAAAACTTCTCCCACCTTCTTGAAAAACACGTGTTGAGGCAGAAGCTTTGGCTGTGGAGAGCAGCCCTGGTGTTTTCCCCACACATAGGCAGCTGTTGTTCTTCTTCCTCATTATTGCTGAAGCACTTGCCCCTTAACAGTGTGTGCCATGTGCCAGGCAGGCACTGTCCATGCAGCATACCAAAGAACCTGAGAGCCATGAGCGCTGGCAGCTCATGGGCAGTGCAGCCCCTCAGAGCCATGAGCGAGGCCAGCCAGAGAAGCCACCAGGAGCCCACTGTTGATAGTTTGGAGGACCAAGGTTTTTTTCAGCATTTTTTTCTTTTATTGTTTTCAGTTACATAAATGATATGTAGCAGTGTTTAATGGGCAGTCCTAGAGAAAGACATGGTTAGCATCTCAGGGCCAACCTTCTGGTCTTTTCTCTGTGGGTAAAGACATCCCACACTGACAACACGTATGTGTCACAAAATTGAGGAATACCTCATGGTTTAAGTCAAATACTTACTGTGTTTTTAGATAGGTAATACAATGTCATGGTTTAATTTTTTTTTTTAAGACAGTATACAAATCTCTTGTTTTTCTGCCAGGCATCCGTTTTCTCTTCCCATAGTTGGTGGGGATTGTGATTGTGTGCTTATTCTTTTCCCTTCAGCATGAACCCGTGACCTTCGCACTGAGCTTCCATCGCCAGCCTTCTTTTAGTTTTCCTTTTTTAAAATTTTGAGATAGGGTCTCACTAGGGCACTAAGTTGCCTAAGCTCGACTGGATTTGCGAGGCCCCCGCTTCAGCCCTTCAGTAGCTGGGACTATAGGCATGTGTCTCCATGCTTGGCACACTCACTGTCTTCTTTTTGTTTTATTTGGGTGACAGGATAACATAATAGCTCTTCATAGTCTAACTCTTTTCACTTAGTAATCATTCCATATTTCTTCTGAAGAGGTTTTCTTTTCTCTCTTTTTATTTTTGAAACAGGTTCTCACTCTGTAGTCCAGGCTTATTCTGAGCTCACTACATTACCCAGAATGGCCTGAAACTCTTAGCAGTCCTTCTGCCTCAGCCTCCCGAGTGCTAGGATTGCAGGCATGCGCCACCACTCCCAGCTTGAGTTTTTCATTTTTGATAGGTGTTTTCTCATGTAATTAAATTATTTCTAAAACTCACGTGTTTTCATGTTTACATATAGTTTCATTATATGGTTATACAATATGAATACATGCATCTTTTTATCTAATTAGACCTATATTTGTGAACATCTCTGTATCATCTGTTCTCATGTTAGCCTCCATATCCTGGGTGTGGACTCATCCAGTCACAGATTAAAAATACCGGAGCAAAACTGCATCTATGCTGAAGATGTACATTTTTTTCCAGTCATTATTTCTACATTTTTTCAGTCATTATTTCCTAAACAATGCACTGTTTACATTGTGTTTACATTGTATTAAATATTAGAAGTCACCTGGAGGTGTCTTAAGATATATGGGAAGATGTGTGTAGGTGCTATGCAAATACTATACCATTTTATATAAGGGATTTGAACACCCTTATCCTTTTAGTGGAGAGTCATAGAACCAATTCCCAGTAGATAGCAGGGGCAAGGATATTATAAATAAAATAATCACAAATTTCCTTATTCGTTTCACAGATGGAACTAGTATGTTGGAAGGTATAAACTTATTGTCGTTTGACAGTAAGTCCTCCAGAAATGTTGTATCAATTTATATCTATCAGCAGTACATGAAAGAATCAATTTCCCCTATACTTCTGCCTCCTGAGTGAATGTAGGTGTCATTTCTTTTCAGTTTGCATTTCATATCCACATAGGTAATTTTCTTTTTTATTTTGTTTCACATCTGCTGCAGTTCTGTGTCACTTTTTTGGAGTTAGGATCTTTCTCCTTTACTGACTGACCCATATGCACTCTTTATATGTTGAGGTTATTTGTGTTTTGTCTGTCCGTGAGTGTCCAATTAAGGGTGAGCTCCAGTCATGCCTCTGCTAAGCCCTTTGTAGTTCTTTTCTACTGTGTAGCCCTCAGAGTCCCGAGCTATGAGCATTGCGGCCTCTAAGGCACTGTCTCACCATGAAATGTGCACATCCCCTAATCCTTCAGGCGCCAGGAACTCCGAGAGCTCCGGCTGCTCCAGAAAGAAGAGCATAGGAATCAGACCCAGCTGAGCAACAAGCATGAGCTGCAGCTGGAGCAGATGCACAAACGTTTTGAACAAGAAATCCACGTGAGTGTGGGAAAAGGCGGGACCCCGGGGGAGCTTCTTGTCTCGTGTGTCTTTCTTTTAGTGGAAGTTGTGGAGGAGAATCCTTGCACCAGTGGAGAGCAGCCACACAGCTATTGTCTGGGTCCTGTGGTCTCCCCATCTCCTCGGGTAGTGACCTATAACCACATGTAAAGGTCACCATGCTCCTCTGAGTCACGAAGAGACGTTTCTGGAGAATAAACCACCGTTGTAGGGCACCAGTCACCAAGCCTCAAGGGTTTTACCTGTTGCAGTTGAGAAAATAGAGAAGTTAAGTGACTTGCCCCAGGTCACACAGCAAAGAGGTCTGGGCACAAGCCCTGATCTCTCACAACCTCCTTCCCTAGTGGAAAGTGGCTTTGCCAAATTTCTCATAATTTTTGCTTCTTTCAGGCTAAGAAGAAGTTTTTTGACACGGAGCTGGAGAACTTGGAACGTCAGCAAAAACAGCAGGTGGAAAAGATGGAGCAAGATCATGCTGTGCGCCGCCGGGAGGAGACCAAGCGCATCCGCCTAGAGCAGGAGCGGGACTATGCCAGGTTCCAAGAGCAGCTCAAACAGATGAAGAAGGAGGTGTGCTGGCTGGGCAGGGCCTTCTAGAAGTATTAGGACCCTGTCTTATTTATTTATTTATTTTTTTATTGCTGTGACGGAGATACTTAACATCCACAAATTAAGGGAGGAAAGATTTATGTTAGCTCACAGTTTCAGAAGGTCTCAGAGTCCATTCACGGGCGGCCAGCAGTGGTAGAAGCACATGACAGGAAGGGTCTGACAGAGGACAGCTGCTCAGGGCATGGCAGGCAGGAAGCCAAGTAAGGGAGGAAGGGCAGCGCTAAGCCTGAAGAGCTGCCCTTCCAGTCATATCTCACTGATTCGCCCCTCTTGGATCCAGCTTCAGTGTCCTGCTCTTTCTAGGTCTCACACCCCGTAGTATATGCCACACACCATAATTGACTATATGCCCCTAATCCAGCACATGCCTATAATCCAAAATCTTCCACATGCCTATTCTCCACCACACACCTATAATCCCCCCTCCTGACCAGGTCCCTACCTTGTAGCAGCACACAGGTATAGGTACAGGTATTCTATAATATCCAGATATATGAGGCTTTTGGGGGGATATTCCCGATCCAAAACATAATAGACCCCTCTGTTGGAATGATGGAAACCCCAGCCCAGTCCCATCATGCAACAGAGAGGGTTGTGGGAGCCTGTATACCTGAAAAGCTCAGGGGAAGACATATCCCTTAACAAAGGTAGGCTTTCTCCTTAGCAGGATTCCAGCAGGGGTTTCAGCTTGGTCATTCAGGTATTATGTGGGCTCTGATACTTGGGTCTCTGCTCAGACTCTGATTGTTTTTGTTGTTATTGTTGTTGATTTGCTTTTTGGGTTGCTAGGGATCTAACTCTGGGCTTCATGCGTACCAGGTAAGTGCTGTACTACTGACCTTCACCACCAGCCTCTGATTTAGTTTTAGGTTTGTCTGTCTGTCCTCTTTCTTTCTTTCTTTCTTTCTTTCTTTCTTTCTTTCTTTTCTTTCTTTCTCTTTCTTTCCTTTCTCCTCTCTCTCTCTCTGTCCCTCTCTCTCTCTGTTTATTTCTTTTTGAGACACTGTCTGGATCTGAGTCCAGGCCACTTCTGAATTCACCGGGTAGCCTAGTCTGGACTTAAACTCACAGCTGTCCTCTTGCCTTAGCCCCAAGTGGTGGGATTATAGGCGTGCACTACCATACCAAACTAATCTGTAAGTGGTGCTGGGGATTTGAACCCAAGGCAGTGTACATGCCAGGTGAGTGCTTTAACCACTGAGCTATACCTCCCTTTTTTTTTTTTTTTTTTTTTTTTTTTTTTTGCTGGGTGTTTTTCTTCAAAGAGTTTAAATGAGAAGAACAGGTTTGAACTGTTTGGATTTTTCAAAAATAGATCAGGGGATGGAGGAATGGCTCAGCAATTAAAGCACTTGCTTAGCAAGCACTAAGTTAGGTGCTAAGTACCCGATTCCCCAGCACCACATAAAGCTGGGCGTGGTGGTGCATGCCTGTAATCCCAGCACTTGAGAGGCTGAGGCAGGAGGATTGCTGGAAGTCCAAGGCCATCCTGGGCTCCATAGTGAGTTCAGGACCAGCCTGGGCTACAGAGTGAGACCTGACTCAAAAAAAGCGGGGAGGGGATGGAGGAATGGCTCAGTGGTTAAAGCTCTTGCTTAGCGAGCATTGAGTCAAGTGCTAAATACCCGAGTTTGATTCCCCAGCACCACATAAGCTGGGCATGGTGGTGCACGTCTGTAATCCCAGCACTCGGGAGGCTGAGGCAGGAGGATTGCCATGAGTCCAAGGCCAGCCTAGGCTCCCTAGTGAGTTCAGGACCAGCCTGGGCTACAGAGTGAGACCTTGTCTCAAAAAAAAAAAAAAAAATGCCATTTAGTAAGATTGTGTCCCTGCTGCTTGCTTTGATTCTGTGGATCATTTATTTAGTAGAGCCTTTTTTTTTTTTTCTTTGAAGTACTAGGTATTGAACCCAGGACCTTCACATTGAGCTACATTCTCAGCCCATATTTTTAATTTCTGATTTTGAGGTAGAGTCTTACTAAAGCACTAAGTTGCCCAAGCTAAGCTTGAACTTGTGATCCTCCTACCTCAGCCTCCCAGAGCACTGGGGTTGCAGGCCTGCGCCATTGAAGCTGGCAGACTATTTTAATTCATGGTGGAGCCAAGCAAAGTATAAACTTGTGTTTACTCTTGGTTCCCAGAGCTAACTGCTAGGATTTCATTAAACAGATAGTTATTTCTGTAGTTATATCCTCTGAGGAACTGGTTCCAGGACCCTCTATGGAGACTAGAGTTTGAAGATGCTCAAGTCTCTTCCACAGATGGAGTAGTATTTGCATATTACCTTCACATATCCTCCTGTGTACTTTAAATTGTCTCTGTGTTACTTCAGTACCTGACACAATGAAAACATTATGTAAATAGTTGTTACTCTGTACTGTTTAGGAATCAGGATGAAAAGAAAGTCTCTATGTGCTCAGGACAGTTTTTTCCTGTGGATTTTCTATCCATAATTCATCTAATGATGAAATCATTATAATCTTGTGGAAGTGTTTGTTGAAAGCTAGATTGTGTTTTGTGTTGAGAAAAATGGAAAACTAACCACTTTAATGGCTTTTGCAATGAAATGTCTACATGTCACTTGAATGTAGGTTATCAGACATCTAGTACAATGAGCTCCCCTGCCCCGCCTCCCTTTACAGATGGCAGCCAGAAAGCAGCTGGTACACTGTCCCTAGGGGTTACTGATACATATAAGCCTTTGAGCCCCTTTGCTAGTTTGCACTCCATCATTGGTGTAACATTTCTTAGTTTTTTTCAGTGCCTTTGGCAGAAAATTCTAGACCTTTTTCTCAACTACTGCTTTTAATCCCCTGTCTTGGAGAACAGAGTGGCCAAGCTTGTAAAAGTGCAGTTCTGAGCTCATGGAGCCTTTAGTTGTGTGATACCCAGCTAGCGGTGTCCCAACCCATTTTGGCAGTCACCACAGATGGCTACTAAGTTAGGGTTAGATGCTACAACTAAAGAAGCCCTTTGGTACAGAAGCAATGGTGGTGCAAATGAGATTTTTTTATTTATTTTATTAGGGACTTTATTTAAGACAGTGATTTTCAATCAGGGTCTATCTTGCTCCGCCGTTCCCTTGGGTGCATGTAGCAATACTTATAAACATTGTGGTTGTCACAAGTAGCAGGTGGGAAGGAGAGGTTTACTGGCTTTGAGAGGGTGGAGGCCAGGGATGTGGCTCACGTCCCATAATGCATAGCACAGGCCACCAAACGAAGGATCTCCAGCTTCCAAAGCCAGTCGTGCCAAAGATGAGAAACTGATCTAAGACCAGTTGAGTCAAAGAATAATAAGAAAAGGATTCAGATTACAGATCTAAGTCCATTAAAAAAAACTTAATAATCAGGAGAAAAGATGAAGGCAAATGGTGGGATTTGTGGGGTCAGATGGCAAATGTATGTTTAACTTTATGAGCGATTACCAAACGTTTCCAAAAATGTCTGAATCATTTTACATCTCTAGAATAACATGGGAACATTCCAGTTGCTCTGTGTACTGCCAGCTGTCAGGATTGCTCGTTTTTGTGGTGCTGTGGTTTGAACCTAGGACCTTCTGTGTGATAGGCACACTCTGTCTCTGAACTATGTCTCCAGCACCAAGTTTTATTATTTTTATTTTAGCCATTCCAGTCAATATGAAGTGATACCTCATTATAGTTTTTCATTTGTGGTCCACTAATAACTAATTACATGGGGTACTTTTTCCTCTGCTTATTTGTGACTCATATGTCATTTTTTCTTCTTTTTGTGAGACAGGGTCTCACTCTGCAGCCCAGGCTGGTGCTGGACTCACTGTGGAGCCCAGGCTGGCCTTGGACTCAGGACAAGCCACCTGTCTCAGCCTCCCGAGTGCGGGGATTACAGGTGTGCACCACCATACCCGCTTTATGTTGTCCCGGGGAATCAGGGCCTTGTGCTTGCAAGGCACGCGCTTTAACCGCTGTGCCATTCCTTCGGCCCCTTATAAATCGTTTTTGGTGAAGTATCTATTCAGATCTTTTGCCCATTTATTTAGCTAGGAGATTTGTTTTCTTATTACTGGTTTCTGATAATTCTTTTTATTTTTGGAATGCAGGTACTAAGTCAGATGTGCATTTGGCCAATGTTTGTTCTCAGTCTATGGATTGTCTTGTAATTCTTAAAGTCCTTTGTATAGAGCAGAAGTACATAGTGTTAGTGAAATCCAACTTACTGCTCTTTTCTTTTTCTTTTAGGGATCATGCTTTTGTGGCATGTCTAAGAAATCTTTGCCTCACCCAAGGTGAAATGTTGTCTTTTAGAAGTCTTGCAATTTCAGGTTTCACTTTTACATGTGTGATCCATTTTGAGTTAATTTTATAGGTGTGAGGTTTGAGTGAGGCTCTCACATATTACTGTGTATGTATATGCAGTTATTCTAGTGCAGCTTGTTGATAAGGCTGTCCTGTCTCCATTAACTCACCATATAGGTAGGTCTGTTTTTGAACTGTTTCTGTCTATCCTTCACCGATACTACAATGTCTTAGTAACTGTAGGTTTATAGTAAGCTTTGAAATCAAACAATGGGAGTCTGTTAACTTTGGCCTTCTTTTTCAAAATGGGGAATTCTAGTTCCTTTACCTTTTCATATCATCATAGTGTCAATTTGTTGGTTTCTATGAAAATGCCTGCTGGGATTTTGCTTGGGAGTGAGTTGGGTCTGTAGGTCAGTTTGCGAACAATAGCCATCATAAAAGTATGGAGTCTTTTTAATTCTTGAACATATTATATGTCTCCATTTACTTAGGGCTTCTGTGGTAGCTTCCCTTAGTGTTTTTTAGCTTCTAGCATTCCTGGTCATATATTCTGTTCAAACATTGTTGGGTCATTTTATATATATATACAATTATTTTGTTATTGTATAAGGTACTTTTTTAAAAATACCAATTTAGTTCATTACTAGAGTTATACAGATACACTGGTATTTTTGTATATTGAGCTTTGATTCTGCAATCTTGTAAATTTGCTTATTTTTAGTATCAGTTTTGGTAGTTTCCTTGGGATTTTCTTTACAGAAAGTCTGCAAGTAGAAAAAGTTTATTTCTTCCTTTTTGATTTATATTCTTTTTTATTACCTTATTATGCTGCCTAGGTTTTCCAGTAGGATTTTAAACAAAAATAGTAGGGTAGACATTCTTGCTTTGTTCTAAGTACGAAGGTAGAAGTATTTAGAATTTTATCACTAAGTATGATGTTCTTGAAAGAGTTTTTTTTTTCATAGATGTCTTTCATGTGATTCTTTAAATAAGTTTTCTTTTGTTCTGTTTTTAGTTGGTTGGCAGATTTTATATAAGAGGATGCTGGATTTTTAAAAATGTTTCTCATACATTAGTTGGCATAATCGAATGATTATTTTTCTTTAGTCTGTACTCTGTTGATAATGAATTACATTGTTTGATTTTCAAATATTGAACTAACTTTGCATTCTGGAGATAAACCTGATTAGTCATTATTTATTTTCCTTTTTTATATCTTGATAAATTCAGTTTGCTAATATTTTGGAAAGTACTGTGTGCCAGTACTGAGAACTAAACCCAGGGCCTCACATGTAAGCAGATGCTCTGTTCCTAAGCTACGCCCTCCAGCACTGGAAAAGATTTTGAGCTGAGTTCATGGAAGATTTTAGTCTATAGTTTTCTTGTAATGTCTGTCTGGTTTTAACTATCTATTTCTTTTTGAGGAAACATTGGTAATTTCTATCTTTCAAGGAATTTTTCTGCCCAGGCTGACCTCAGACTAATGGCAATCATCCTGCTTCAGCCTCCCAAATGCTGGGATTACAGGCTTATGCCACCATGCTGGGCTTATGTGGTGCTAGGGAATTGAACCCAGTTTGAGGTCCGCCTGGGCTCCATAGTGAGTTCAGGACCAACCTGGACTACAGAGCAAGACCCTGTCTGAAAAAAAAGTGCATTCATTTTCTGATGATGAATCCAGATGTATATAGTTAGAAAAACCGGGATGTTGATAAATAACAAAAATAGGAAGATAGTAAATCCTGGGTTCAAAATCAAAAGATTAAATCAATGAAGAAAAGTAAGGATTCCCCTAATAAGGCATCATGTTACTTGCAGCTTCCTAATTCCCAAAGCTTTCCAGGTGGGCATTAGAACCCTAGCACATCTACAGATTTCTCTTCGCATTTCCTCTGGACCACTTTTTGCATGAGACCGAGGGTACAGAAGCAAGACTGCAGACTCGCATGGGTGGAATTAGCACTGCTGAGTCCTTAGTGGTCTAGCAGACAGGGATTTTTTTTAAAGCTGAGAAAGACTGCTCTGAACCAAACTGAAGTGCTGATACTAGCAAAGGGATAGAAATGAGGCAGTCAGAAACAGCACCTGTTCATGGGGGTGTGGGGTGTGGGGACGGGGGCTGTAGCAGCCAGGTGTGGCCCGGCAGGTGCCCCTGAGGGGTTGGGTAGGTCGACATCAGGTGGAGCCAATGCCTCAAAAGCTGGGCCTTGCCTTTGATCTCCTTGGCACGGGAGTTCTTGGTTGGAGGGTGTATGTTTTGGCCAGTATGAGGAAGGGCCTTGACCAAGTTGCCCTCCGTTTCCTCCGGTGCAGGTGAAGAGTGAAGTTGAGAAACTTCCCCGGCATCAGCGGAAGGAGAGTTTGAAGCAGAAGATGGAGGAGCACACACAGAAAAAGCAGCTTCTTGTGAGTCCCTGGCCCTTGGATGGAGGGTGGGAGTCTGGAAGAAGTCCCAGATTTGAGACTGAGTGGTGATCAGGCCCCTCCCTGTCTTTGTCCATGCCTGACCCTTAAATACCCACCTGTTGTTCTGATATCCTAAACCCAGACCATCCTTCACAACCCCTTGACCACCTCTTCCATGCTGTGTTTCCTGATTACCTTCATTCCCACTGGAGTGAGCTCTTACATCTTTGGACACTCTAGCTTGAGACCTTAGCTCCTCTTACCTTGTTTTAGGGTTTGTATGTCACATCTCCTTGACTAACCCATGATGCTTATCTGAAACTTAGTGTCATTTAGTGTGTAAAAGACATCGAGTTCCGTGATCTCCCAGACCTGTTCTGCTTCCTGGTCTTATCTTCTCTTGGCAGGCCAGAAACCCTCCTTACCTCCAATCCTTGTTACCATCTGAAGCATGAAATATGTATATATCTTATATATGTATGTGCCTGTATGCACGTGTACCATGCACGTGTGCATGTGTGATTGTAATCTCTCTGTGGATCCATTAACTTGTCAAGTCAGCACGACTTCTCTAGCCATTGCTGCAGTTGTCTCCTATCCAGTCTCCCTGTTTCCTCTTGTAGCTTTCCTATAGTTCCTTCTCTCATACCAGCAAGTCTAATCAGTATGAATTTTAGATCTGATCATATCACCCTTACCCTCCCAGTTCTGTGCCTGGAAATCCCGCAGCTGCTCCCTCTTACGCATAAGATCAGGCCCGCCTCCTCAGTGTGTTTATAAGCCCTTGCCCTCTAGCCTGTCCCGCCTCTCCCAGTTCTGCTCTTCCCCTTCTGCCCCAGGCTTGCCCGTCTCCCGCTCATCCTTGCCAGGACATGCCTGTTTTTTCCTACTATATAGTCTTCACACTTTGCTTCCTTGGCTCCACGTGCAGGAAATACTAGTCTGCATTTATAAATGCCTTGTATATGGTCTGCTGTAACATTTACGGCTTCCCAGAGGTAGGTACTTGTGTAGATCACTTTTATGTCCCTGGGACTTACCTGTACTTACAACTTAAGGACAGAGAGGGGAGAGGTTTAGCTAGGCCTGATGGCTCATGGCTATTAACTCAGCAGTGTGGAGGCATGAAGTAGAAAGATTGTAAGTTTGAGCCCAGCCTGGGCAACTTGGTTACTTAGTGATTTAATGAGACCCTGTCTCAAAATCAAAACTAAAAATGGGCTGGGGATGTAGCTCAGTGTTAGAGCCCTGGGTTGGATAACCAGTACCACAAAAAGAAAAACAAATGGAGAGGTTTATTTTGGTTCAAAGTTTCAGAGACAGTCCAGAGAGAAAAGGGAGAAGCCAGGGGCAATAATACAGTCTTCCAGGTTACACCCAGAGTGCTTCACCTCTTCTGACCAGCCCCTAACAACTATTCAGCTGTGAGCTTATCAGTATATTAATCTACTTACTGGTGGGTGTTTTTTGGAGTCACCTTCCAAAAGCCTTGTCTCTGAACATGTGAAACTTTTGGAGGATACATTGTTTTATTTTTTTTATTAACTTACTTATGTGGTATTGGGATTGAACACAGGGTTTTCACTCGGAGCTACATCCCTAGCCCATTTTTACTTTTGGTTTTGACACAGGGTTTCGCCAAGTCGCTAAATTGTCTTAAGTGGGGTTCAACTTGTAATCCTCCTGCCTCGGCCTCCCAGGATGTTGTAATTACAGGTCTGTGCCACTGGGCCCTGCTGGAGGAACACTTTAGACCTAAACTATAAATTACTGTTTGTTTTCCCCTTTGCAGAAGAAGCTAAGGCATAGAGAAGGCATTGCAGAGTGGACAGTGGGCAGCCAAGGTCTCAAACTTGGTCTGAATCTGGGCTTTCTGTTTTCTTTAGGACACTCTACAGTGTGTCCCTTGACTCAGTGTTTAGAAGGCATGCATGGGAGCGTGTAGGAGGAAATGGAGTGAGGTTGGGCAATGGCACAAAGTATGGACTCCATAATGAGTTAAAGACCAACCTGGGCCGCAGAGTGAGACCCTGTCTCAAAAAAGAAAAAAAAAAAAAGAAAAAAAAAACCCAAAAAAACAAAACAAACCCTTTAATTAGTTAACTTGTGTGTGGTACGAGAGCTTGGACCTAAATTTTTTCTCACTGGTTATGCTGATCTTTCTTTTTGTCATAGGAATAACTGCTGAGTCGTACAGGCTGACTCTGGGTAAGAACCTGTCCTCTTTCCCACAGGACCGAGACTTCTTAGTGAAGCAGAAGGAGGACATGGAGGTGGCCATGAAGAGGCTCACTGCGGAAAACAGGCGGGAGATCTGCGACAAGGAGCGGGAGTGCCTCAACAGAAAGCAGGAACTCCTTCGAGGTGAGGCCCATGGTGGGTGGCGCCAGCTGGCCCCAGTCACTGTGAGTGGATGGGGAAGTGGGGTGGGCCAGAAAAACTGCTGGGGATTCTTCATCCTGATAACTAGACATATGCTTCATGGTGACCTGAAGGCAAAACACCTAGAGAAGTCAGGAGTGAAGCCAGGAGGGTACCAGTTACCTCTCACACGTTTTGACATTATTCCAGAAGTCAAGGGAAGAAGAGAAACAAAGAGATATAGCATGGGGGGGGGGGGGCTGTAAATAAGTGAGCTAGGACATCGGGGTGTTGGGGACAGGACTGAGAGCTCATCCAACCGCAGTCACACGTTGAGCTATGGCTCTGCCACGGTATGTGCTAGTCAGCTTTTATATCATGACCTCATGGAATCCTCACCCTATCCCCATGAGATAGTTACTCCAATTTTTTCTTTCAGTGGTGGCCCTTGTGGGGACTAAACTCAATTTTTATGCACAAGGAAACTGAGGCTTGGGAAGTTATTATTCTTTGATTGAGTATCTTAGTCTCTTTGGGCAACTCTAACAAAATAACAGACAGTGTGATTTATAAATGACAGAAATGTGTTTCTCGTTCTTCTAGAGGCTGGGCCAGGGCACTAGTAGATTCGAGGCCTGTTTCCTCCTTGGTTGTGCCATTCACCCTAGGCCTTCATGGGATCTCCAATTGAGTTCTTGCCTTTGGCCTGTAAGAAAGCAAATACACAGTATGGCTCACACTTAAGACGTCTCACAAGGACATTTTCTCCTTCTCTAGTAGAGTGATGCCCATTTGAGGCCTAAACAGACTTTTTTAATCCAAATCCCAGCTGAACTGGACTCCAGCGTGTGTGTGTGTCTGGTTTCTCTGCACCCAGCTTAGCTATTTGTGCTCTCCTGTGCTGCTGGGAGCTACCACTCTTTAAGCTTGAAGGAGGTTTCTAGCACTCAGCTCAGATCTGACAGCCTGGCCTGATGAGGTAGCACATGTGTCGGTTCCTTGTACTCAGCAGGCTGGTTATCAGCTGCAGTATAAGGAGGCCTGGTGGAGGGGACTGGAGGGGAGAGCCTGTCAGGATCTCATTGGATGGATGGCATGTCCTCCACAGACCGGGAGGCAGCCCTGTGGGAGATGGAGGAGCACCAGCTGCAGGAGAGGCACCAGCTGGTGAAGCAGCAGCTTAAAGACCAGTACTTCCTCCAGCGCCATGAGCTGCTGCGCAAGCACGAGAAGGTGAGGCTTGGGTGGGCATGCTGGGGACAGGCCGAGGACCCATGCGGGCACCACAATGGTGCGCTTCTTGGGCACCCCCTGTGGGGCCCTGTGTGGCGCTCTGGATGTCCTGCTCTGGCTGAAGGAGTAGAAATGGAATGAGTGCAGAAGAGCAGATGGCCGAGCCCCCTCTCACTGCGCCAGTACTTGCAGTATTTGCCTTTCACTCTTTTCTTTCCTCTTGCCTTTTATCCTCTTTCTTCTTTTTTTCTTTTCCTTTTCTCTCTTTCTCTCCCTTCCTTCCTTCTTTCTTCCTTCCCTCCCTCCCTCCCTCCCTCTCTCTCTCTCTCTTTTTTTTCTTTCTTTCTTTCTTTCTTTCTTTCTTTCTTTCTTTCGAGACAGGGTCTTGCTCTGTATCCCAGGCTGCTTCTGAACACACTGGTGTAGCCCAGGCTAGCCTTTGACTCAGGACAGTCCACCTGTCTCAGCCTCCCAAGTGCTGGGATTACAGGTGTGTGCCACTGCACCCAGCCTTAGGTGGTGCCAGGGGATGGATGGCACTCAGGGCCTAGCACTTTGACTGCCATGCCGTCCCTCCAGCCTGTCACTCTCTATTACTCTTTCCCTTGTGATCCCTCAGTGTACTTTCTGGCCTCTCCTTAAATACCACCTCCACTGAGAAGCCTTCCCTAAGATCCCAGACCTGATGAGGGTTTTTGCTGTGTGTGGTCAGAGTATCTTTACATCTGTGCTAATTGTCAGTCTCAGTTCAGAACCTACAGAAGGAATAGTAACAGGTAAACCAAGGTCTAGATGCACAGCAACTGTGGGTGACACAATTCCTTAACTGAGCATAGTGACAGAAGTCAGCATAGGGTTAGGAAGTCATGGGAGGCTTCCTGAAGGAGGTGATGCCCATGCAGAGTTTTGAAATACAAATAGATGTTAGGAGGAAGAAAAAATCAAATTTATCAAGGCTTTTTTTGTGTGTGGTACTAGGGCTCAAACCCTAGGACACTTTGTCACTTAGCTATATCCTAGCCCTTTTTATATGTATTTTGAGACAGGGTCTTGCTCAGTTGCCTAGGTGATACTCAGACTTGTAGTCCTACTGCTGCCGCCTCCCATAATGCTGGGGATATCAAGGCTTGCTGTCTGTCTGTCTTTCTGTCTGTCTGTCTCTCTCTGTCTTTTTCTCTCTCTTTATGTCTCTCTCTCTCTCTTTGTTGGCAGTGACTCACTCTGGACTAGCCCTGAACTCACTCTGTAGCCCAGGCTGGCCTCGATAACACATCAGTCCTCCTGCCTCAGCCTCCTGAGCACACTCTTTACAGGCATGCATCACCATGCCCACTCTGTGTGGTACTGGGGAATCCAACTCAGGGCCTTGTGCTTGGTAGGCAAGGGCTCTTGCTGCTGAACTACTCCCCTAGACACTACCAGGCCTTTAAAGAGGATAGGGATGTGGCTCAGTGTTAGAGCACTTGCTCACCATCCATGAGATCCTATATTCACTCCCCACCACTGCAAAAAAGCTTTTTGAAAATAGGAATTTACATCTGCTGTTGGTCATGATGAACAATCTTCTGCAGTGTATAGTTTGCTTTGAGATATTAGCCAATGATGGTATGCCATTGTCAGATGAAAAAACATTTAGATGGTAAGAATCCAAAATTATTAACAAAACAAAAGCTTATTGACTTACCATGGAATATGTCTCCATGAACTGATCATAAGTTGAAATACTATAGATTGCAAGTTATTTAACAGTAGAAGTTAAGAAATCCTGGGCTCCAGCTCTACCTCTTCTGGGTATCTTCCCAAAAGTGTCAAAGTCATCACATAAGAATGACACATGCATAGTCATGTTGATAGCAGCACGACTTACAACAGCCAGATCTTGGAAGCAGCCAGTATGTCCATCAACAGATGAATAGATAAAAATGATGAGGTATATTTGCACAATCGAGTACTACTGTGCCATAAAGATAAATTTGAATCATTTGTAGGAAAATGGACACACCTTGAGACCATTGTGTTTAGCAAAATGAATCAGACACAGAAGGTTAAATATCTGTCACATATCACATGGTTTCTCTAATATAAGAAAACCAAACTATAAAAGAGTAAGAGACAGAAGAAGGTAAGCAGATGAACTTTGTGGAGAAAAGGGGATGGGAGGGGATATGGGCGTGGGGGAAAGGGTGTAAAACTGATCGAGGTGCGATACGTGAGTGCACCAGTTCCTCAAGCTGACCGTTGTTATGTGCAGCAAATGTTAAATGTTAAGTAAACATTAATAAAATACATGTTAAGTAAGAATAAAATGAAAACAGAAGGCCTGGGCTGAGCTCACCGACCCCGCGTCGTGGTTGTCCTGCAGGAGCGGGAGCAGATGCAGCGGTACAACCAGCGCATGGTGGAGCAGCTGAAGGCGCGGCAGCAGCAGGAGAAGGCGCGCCTGCCCAAGATCCAGAGGAGCGAGGGCAAGACGCGCATGGCCATGTACAAGAAGAGCCTGCACATCAGCGGCACGGGCAGTGCCTCGGAGCAGCGCGAGAAGATCAAGCAGGTGGGGCCGGCCGGGGCGCGTGGCAGCCGCACAGGCCCAGCCTCATGGGACCTGAGCCTTCGTGGTTTGGGGAATATAAGATGCAGCACAAGACCCTTGTGAGGGGGTGTGCAGGTCATAGGTCGTGGCCTGAAGCTTTGCTAGCCCCACAGTGAATCCGGCCCCAGTGGAGACGGGAGCTAGTGGTACTGCGCTGTGGATTTTGTCACATGCTGTCTCCTGCACACCCAGGGCCTTCATGCTGCAGCTTCCTCTGCAGATCAGCCCCTTCTCATTCACCAGCGCCTCTAGCAGGTCACCCATACGGCTCAGGCAACTGTGACTGCTGCGCACACTGTCCTAGCAAATGTCTTATTACAGTGTCATGTCTTCACCACTCTGGAGGCTCCTTGAGGGCAGGGACGGGGTATGAACTCGGAACAAGGGCTTAAACCAGGGCTGGAGGTGTAGCTTAGTGGTAGAGCACTTGCCCACCTTGCAAGAGGCCCTGCATTCAGTCCCCGGCTTCCCCAGTAAAACAGAACATGCAAAACAGTAGGGGCCTGGCCTGGGGTGGTGCACAGACCAGTCTCTGTGTGGACCTCCCTGGGGTAGAGTGAGGTGGGCTGCCCATCCCCTTGCCAAGCCTCTGGCCCATGCGGCATTCACCCGGTGTCCTGTGCAGTTCTCCCAGCAGGAGGAAAAGAGACAGAAGTCAGAGCGGCTGCAGCAACAGCAAAAGCATGAGAACCAGATGCGGGATATGCTGGCACAGTGCGAGAGCAACACGAGCGAGCTGCAGCAGCTGCAGGTACCCCACCGCAGTTTCCCCAACGTGTGCAGTGGGAGGGAGTGCACTGGTTCCAGTCTTGCCGCACACTCGGGCTGCGGGACACTCAGCAAATCCTACTACTGTCCTAAGCCATTCTTGTGCCATCTCTAAAGTGGTCGAGGTATGGATTTGTGAAGATGGTAAAGATGAAGATGCTCTGCGAGGCTCCACAGCCGGCATACTGCTAGGTTTTTCAGTCATGGAAAGAAACTCCTAATGATTGCTTCCTGGATGTTCTTGGCTGTTTCATGTTTTCTGACTCTTGAGTTTGCTCTGCGTCTGAGGGTCATGGGGGGGGGGGGGGGGGCGTGGCACCCTCATGGCTTCATCTAATCTTGATTACCTGCCAAAGACCCATCTCCAGATGTGATCACATTGGATATTAGGACTTCAGCATGATTTGGGGGGAGGGGTTACACAATTCAGTCTGTAGCACAGATGTTTAGCATGGTGCTATTTATAACAGTAAAAATTAGGAGTTACCTAAGGGGCTAAAAATAGGAGAATGTTTAAGTAAATCTGATAAATAGGTATATGAGATATTCTGTAGGCATTAAAATGATGATTATGTGGTGATGTACACCTGTAATCCTAGCTACTCAGGGAGCAGAAGGACCCTCAGTGATGGGGCGCTTGCCTAGCATGCATGAGTTTCTGGGTTCAGTCCCCAGTACTGGGCAAAAATATCAGACACTGAAAAAAGGACCCAGAAGAAAATTGCAGAATTGCAGCATAGTAAACCATCTAACAATAAGAAATACTACCATTAATGCTGTGTAGTATTCTTCCGGCATCCCGTGGGGCAGGAGGAATAACAAAGGCAGCATCGATGCCCTCAAGCTACAGCGTCAATGCGTCTCTATTTTCAGTGCCTCTTCCCTTTGATTTTCACACCTGTTCTGTCTGGAATTTATTTCAGAATGAAAAATGCCATCTCTTGGTAGAGCATGAAACCCAGAAGCTGAAGGCCCTGGATGAGAGCCATAACCAGCACCTGAAGGAATGGCGGGACAAGCTTCGACCGCGCAAGAAGGTAGTAGCTATTGTTGGGCTGGGGAGCATGGCGGTGGGCTCCCATCTGTGCCCTGTGAATCTGCCTAGGACACCTTAGGTCTCCGTATTCTGGTGGACCTTTGCTTTGTGGCTTCCCTAAAATGGGTCTCCCGCTTGATCAGTAGAGCCCTGTGGCAGCTGAGCACTGCGGCTCCACTCTGCAGTGGCACTCCTTGCTGCCTGGTCCATGGATCCTCGGAGTCATACTTAGAATTCTCCATACCATACTTTCACATTACAAACAAAACAAAACAAAACATGGCTTCCCTCAGTTCTGCGGATCAAATCCGGGCCTCGAGTATGTGAGGCATCCTGTGTTGTCCTTGTTCTTCTCCCTCGTGGACATGCATCTGCAGCAGGCGGTGCTCCCTGGCTCTGGTTTTTCATCTCATACTCATTTCTCAACCTGCTGTAGCTGCTCTCACAAGGTCAGTAACAAAACCTTAGTGGCTAAATCCAGTGGGTGTGTCTGACTTGACTTCTTGGTGGCAGCTGACACTACCTGTCGCTCCCTCCATATCCTGTCTTGTCCTGGGTCCATTCTGTTGGCTTCTGTTTCTTTTCTCCACAGCTTTACAGCCTATCTGGGGACACCCGACCAGGGCATGTTCTCACCCTTCCCTCTGTCTGGACTGTCTCCCTGCCCAAGTGCATTCATTCTCATGGCTCTGTCCATACTCTCCAAACTATGCCCCTCAGTCTCCACCGGCCACCCAAATTGTCCTCCTGTCTAGCACATTGAGACAGTATCCTAAATTCTTCTACCCAAAGATGCCACCTGCCCAAGTGCCCACTGCATCATAATGTCATGTCCCAAACACAACTCACCACCTTTCCAACAACCCATTCTCTTCCTGTCTTTTTGGACCGTGGTGACAGTGGACCGTGGTGACAATGGACCTTCATTTTCTTGGATGTGTGGGTACTTAATCTGAGTGACATCCTGTCCTCTCCTTTTTATGGAGGGAGGGGAAGTGATTGTACACAGTGGGCTATTTTCAGAGAAATTCAGATTTCTCTCATGTAAGTGTAAGACCAACAAAGTGTTGCTTGGGTCACTGCTGACACTGAATGAGGCCTCTGACAAGTTAAGTCCTCCCTTGTGAAACTTCTCTTTTTGGGCTTGGAAGATACAGATAATATTTCATCTCCTAAAGCAGGTGTAAGGACTTGAGGGTCTAAGGGTAAAATCTGGCCACTACTCATCTTTATAAACAAGGTTTTATTGGGACACAGCCATGCCACTTCATTTCCACTTGTCTTTGGCTGATTTTGCTCTACAGTGGCAGTTGAGTAAGTTGCAGTAGAGACTGCGGCCTGCAAAGCCAAAAGTGCTTACTATCTAGCATAATAGGAACAATGCCTACTGGCCTTAGACCATTACACAGAGGAATATTTGTGGTGGGGAGGATGGAGTAGGGTTTAAGAGACCAAGCTTTGGAGTGAGGCATGTGTGCATAAAGTCCTCACTTTCCCCATTACAGGTTAAATGCCCCTTACTCAAAATGCTTGGGACTGCAACTGTTTGTGGATTTTGGATTTTTTCAGATTTTGTAATGTTTACATTGCAGAGAAACATAATGAAATATTATGGAGACGGGACCCAAGCCTAATACAGAATTTATTTATATTGCATATATACTTTTCATGCATAGTCTAAAAGTAAACTTTTTCTCCCCATTTTATTGATATGTACAAGTGCAAAATTTAAGGTTTACAATGGAGTTGAGCATTTTGTGCACACATCTATCTTGTCAAGGTGACAAGGGCTTTCCGCTCTCCTTTTGTCCCTCCCCCTACCCTCCCTTCCCTCCGTCCACCCCCACCCTGTCCCCCTCTTTTGCTTTGTCTTTCGTCTAAAGTTTCATGAGATGGTTGTGGTCTGGGTCTCTCATATCAGAGAGACCATCCGATGTTTCACCTTCTGCTTCTGACTCACCACTAAGCATGATGTTCTCAAGTTTCTTCCATTTGCCTATAAAAACCTCCATGCTGTTGGACCTTACAGATGTGTAGTATTCCATTGTGTATAAGTACCACAGTTTGTGTATCCACTGGTCTGTTGATGGGTATTTTGGTGACTTCCATGTTCCTATTCTATTCTATGTTCTATTGTTAGTTGTGCTGCTATGAACATGGGTATGCATATATCTCTGTTGTATGTTGTTTTGGTCTCTTTTGGATATATTCCCAGGAGGGGTGTCGCCGGATCAAAGGGGATTTTTATTTCTAGTCTTTTGAGTGTTCTCCATACTGCTTTCCAGAGTGGTTGAACGAATTTACATTCCCATCAGCAGTGCAGGAGGGTTCCTTTCTCCCCACAGCCACGCCAGCACTGATTGCTATTTGACTTGTTGATGTAGGCCATTCTCTCTGGAGTGAGACGGTATCTTAGCATTGTTTTGATTTGCATTTCTCTTATGGCTAGAGATGTTGAGCATCTTTTCATGTATCTATTGGCCCTTTGTACTTCTTCGTGAATGAACTGCCTCTTCATTTCTTTTGCCCATTTTTCAATAGGATCCTTTATTTTGGTAGGCTTAATTTTCTTTAGCTCCCTGTGTATTCTAGTTATGAGTTTCTTATCTGACATGAAAAATGAAACACTAAACCTTCTAGAAGACAAAATAAGCAAATACCTAAAAACATCGGGGTAGGCAAAGACTTTCTAGACAAGACACCAAGAGCAAAAGAAATTATCCCCATTATCAACAAATGGGATCTTGTCAAACTAAAAATTTATGCACAGCAAAGGAAACTGTCAACATTGTAAATAAAGAACCAACAGACTGGGAAAAATATTCACCACCAACACCTCAGATAAAAGTAAATTTTTTTACAGTACTTTTAGTGCATCTGCTTTCTGACTGACTGGAATCCATCATGTCAGGTGATGTGAACTTTTCTACTCATAATATCCGATTGGTACTCAAAAAGTTTCAGATTCTTGAGCAGTTCAGATTTTGGATTTTTTCTTTTCTTTTCTTTTCTTTCTTTCTTTCTTTCTTTCTTTCTTTCTTTCTTTCTTTCTTTTTTTTTGAGACAGGTCTCTGTAGCCCAGGCTGGTCTTGGACTCAAGGCAGTCCTCCTGCCTCAGCCTCCCAAGTGCTGGGATTACAGGCATGCACCACCATGCCCAGTTTACATGGTAGTGGGGAATCAAACTCTGGTGCTTAACGCTTGACATAGTGCTTGCTAGGCAAGTGCTTTAACTGCTGAGCCATTCCTGCAGCCCAGTTTTTGGGTTTTTGAACTAGGGATGCTGAGCCTGTACTAGTTGTGAAATTTTGCAGAAACTATTAAACAACTCTATACTGAAAAAGTAGTGACTGTTGTTACTAAATTGGTATTCTGGGCTGGGGCTATAGCTCAGTGGTAGAGCACTTGCCTACTAGCATGCACAGCAAGGTCCTAGGTTCAATCCCCAGTATAACACACACACACACACATATTCTCTCTCTCTCCCTCTCTCTCTCTCTCTCTCCCCACCTCCCCCCTCTCTCTCTTTCTCTCTCACTCTTACTACTCCTGGAGTAGGGAATCACAAACTGATGATCTGTGAATTGGGATGGTTTGTTATATTTGGTCAACATAGGGATTAAGTGGGGTGGGGGTTGGAGGAATGGCACAGAAGTTAAAGCACTTGTCTTGCAAGTGCAAGACCCTGAGTTTGATTCCCCAGCACAACATAAAGCTGGGCATGGTGGCACAAGCCTGTAATCCCAGCGCTTAAGAGGCGAAGGCAGGCAGATTGTCCTGAGTACAAGGCCAGCCTGGGCTACACCTGTGAGTTTAGGACCAGCCTTAGCTACAGAGCAAGACCCTCTCTCAGTAAGTACAAAATAAATACCAAGCAAGACCTTATCTCCAAATATAAATATAAATAAACAGTTTATAAGATTTTACATAAAAGGCTGGAGTTCCAATTTCTCTTGAAAATCTAGGAGCTCTGACAACATTGTCAAGCTCCTGTTCTTTTCCTTTACACTTTGCTTCCTTTATGGATTGAATGCTCTTTATTGGAGAGCCTTTCAGAAATCTTTCTAGGTTGGGATAGTTTGTTATATTTGGGCAAAAGAGGGATTTAAGTTGGGGGGCTGGGGGGACTGGAGGAATGGCACAGAGGTCTGGCAGCACAGAGCTGTAATCCCTGCAAGGCCAAGGCAGGAAGTTTGCAAGTTTTAGTCCAGCCTAGGCTGGACTAAATTTAAAAAACAAAACGAAAACCTGGGAGTGCAGTGGTATCCTGGCTTTGTTCCCCAATATTGAAAATACTGTTTAATATTACAGTCCTATAGTTTTAGAATTGGAGCAAAGGCATATGTATTATGAAAAATTCCCAGGTGGTTTGGGAGGATCGCCTTGACTGGGACCACTGCAGCGCTCTGACATCCCTGTTCCCCTCACTGTTACATCTCTCTCTATCCTCAACCATGGATTTTTCCTCAGTGAATCTGGGTGTTTTCCTGCCAGAGTTGCATCTGCCCCTCTTGACTGGCATTTCCTCAGGCTGCATTTCTTTAGCTCCTGAGTGGAGGTGGCAAGAGGGAGGGAGGAGCTGGTACCTCCTGGGAGGTGAAGGGGCAACACCAGGAGCGGCATTTCCAGAGATGCTCTCACTGTAGGGGTCCTGCGGTTAGGAGACCTGCAGGTGACCTGTGGGATCCCACTGAGTACCATCTGCCCTCTTCCCCCCAGGCTCTGGAAGAGGATTTGAACCAGAAGAAGCGAGAGCAGGAAATGTTCTTCAAACTGAGTGAAGAGGCAGAGTGTGCAGTCCCCACCACGCCGAGCAAGGCCACCAAGTTCTTCCCCTACAGCTCTGCGGATACTTCTTAACTGCTTGGCGGTGGCTGGCAGCCTGGTGGGCCTTAGGGCTGCCCCCATCCTGAGAACAAGTAACTCAGGACCCTCTTTCCTCTTGCTTCTGTGCCAGCTCAAGGCCAGCTCCTTGGCCAGTGCTATCCGTCTGTGCCTGGAAGGCCTACCCTCATGTTCCTGGAGTTACATTGGTGCCAGACCCCAATGTGTGTCCTCAGCGAGCCCTACATGCCATCAAACTGTAAGTGACCTGGGCTCTTGGTAGCATCAGGTCCAGGAGAAATGGGTCTGCTGAGGTCTTGAGGCTCCTCCTGTGTGCCAAAATGCCAGTTTTGTTGTCTGTGGCATGAAGCCCTGCTGGTGGAGTCCCCGTGAGCTCATCCGTGCTGTGATTCTTGGTTGTTTTTCAGCGATTCTCTGCAGTGTCAGTTAAGAATCCTAGCAGCCATTTCAGTTCCCAGTAGGGCCAGGCTGGTAGCCAGCTCTCTAGGGGTGTGCTCATTCCTTTGGCTCCCCCAACTTGCTTTCTGCTTAAGACAAGGCTATGTGTACATGGGGAAAGGGGACAAAGACGGGTCTGAAGTGTTCGTTTCCTTCCCTGCGCGCAGGCACACAGACTTGACCCCTGCTGTTACCCAGGGCTGCCTCTGCTTTGGTCTCTCATGCCCATGTGGGTTAGAACACATTTGTTGTTGGAGCTTGTGCCACTGAGTGTTGCATGGAGCAGTTGGTGAGGAACATGCTGGGTGTTGGCACTAGTGGCCCAGGGAAGGCACAGGCTGTACTGCCTGTCTGTGGCTCAGTGTGGTCCCATGGAGGATCCTGTGTTCAGGAATCAATTCTTTGCCTGTAACCTTCAGCAGCTCAATCTGTCCCCGTTGTGCCGGGGCCCCCTGGCTGCAGGTGCTGGGGGAAGTTAATTTCCTCCGCCTTGTTCCCCTGCCTGGGAGTCCCTCCTTGCATTTCAGACCCAGCCTGGCAGTCACTAGGGCTTTTCTTAGGAAGCAAAGGCATGGGGGTGGTGTTTGGAAGGGAATGCTTTCTGCCCCCAGAACCCAGCAGAAGCTGAGGTTCTGAGCCTTTGAGGGACTACTAAGCCTTCAGCATACGGGTGCCTTCCTAATACACTGATCCTCACAGGCTTCAGAGTGTGTGTAACTCATTAAAGGCAAATGTCCCAACCAGATGCAGTTTACTTATAGAGCAAGCCATTTTACACTGTGATTTCTAACTGTTACATTTGAAATTAAAAATGTATGGGTTCTAGCTGGGTGTGGCAATGCATGCCTGTAATCCTACTAGCACTTGGGAGGCTGAGGCAAGAGGATTATGAGTTCAAGGCTAGCCTAGACTATTGTAGTGAGACACTGTCTCAAAAAAAAAGGCTTCTTCAAGAAGATACCTGCATAAAAGAACCTACAATCCTATTACTAATAGGCATATTGACTCTGGGCACTGTTCTGTTGTCATTTGTTTTTAATTTTTGTGGTATTGGAGGTGAATGCAGGACCTTCACACTGAGGTACACACACAGCCCATTTTTATTTTTTATTTCATCTAAATTGCACTTGCTAAGGCTGGGCTTTAACTTGCAGTATTCCTGCCTCAGCCTCCCAGAGTGTAGGATTACAAGCTTGTGACATCACACCTAGCTCTCGGCGCTGTATTGCTGGTGATGGATGGCTGAGACACTCCAGGAGAACTGTTTCCTCCTCTCCTCCTAATACCTAGGGTTTAATACCTTACCCTTCTGAAGAAAGACCCTGGAAGAATTCTACACCTAGATACTTGGGAAGGGAGGTTCAGCCATTGAATAGAGGAACTGGTTTTGGGACCCCCAGATCTTTAAGATGCAGTAAAGACTCTCTTGAGGGTGTGTGGAAAGGCAGTGGTTCTCTTAGCTTACTGAATGTTTGGCTTGCTTATTCAGTATTTGACCCAGATTGGATAGTTTTCAAGTCTCATATCAATGAGACAAGTGAACAATTGTCTTTTTCTCTTCTCTTGGGTGCACAGATGCTGGGGAAACATAAACTCGCAACAGTGCAAATGCAGCACACAGGCTCCAGTACCTGTAGGCAAGGGAGGCAGAGTGGGGGCATTGTTTACAGCATTTCCTGTTCCGCCTAGGCTGTGAGAATGAGTATCAGGTGAAATGCCAGTTTCACGGTTCAGGTGAAGGTCTTTGATATCTTCTCTTAATTGGCTTGTCATGCATGTTGTCTTCGTCCCTCATGGAGTTGCTGCCCTCGGACTCAGTGCTGCCTGATCCCAGACAGCTACCCTGTGTCTTCTGGATAGGATCCAGCCTGGTTTTCCAGACTCAGGGAGCCGATATCCAGTGGCATTGCTGAGAGGGCCACACAGTATTCCTCATTGTCTGGTAACATTTTCTGTGTAAGTGACAGACAGAAATGTTTCTCCTTTCCATCCCATTTTTAGCAGAGTGAACCTAACTAATTTATATTTTCCCTTTTTGAAAAAGTTATTTTGATGTAGTTTCCAAAATTTATATAAAATTTTTATAAAATGTTCTCTGCAAGGTTAACTGCAAGAATGTAAATATGCTTATAATAAAATTAAGTAACAATGTAATTTGCTTTGGGGCTGTTCTTTTTGGACTGTGATGGGGAAGCAGGATGCACCTACACTTACACACTCACCCGTCAGTTGATGAGAAGGATTTGGCCTCTGAGTACACAGGTGCCTCCCAGGGCCGACAGCAGGTCTGACTTTGGGTTTGAGAGGGATGAGAAGTGGGAGATAAAGCACATGTGTGGGGGCATGTTCTTTACAGACATTTAAGATCCTGTCACTCTCACTTTACAACAAAGAAATATTGGTCGACCTCCAAGAGTCTTCACATGGTAATAAACTGAACCTTTCTGGTAACCAGTGAGGACTGCCATTATGGTTTAAGGAGGTGCACACGGGGAAGGGCAGCCCTGTGTCTCGGCGCTGGTGAGTGATGCCCATGGGATTCAAACTTAGACCTTCTGCCGCTTCTGTCATCACACACTCCCCTCACCCAGCTGTCTATTAACACTAATCAAAGGTCACACAGCCCCTACCCACCTTCGGTAACTGCCAGCCCTCAGACACTATTCAGGGCTTCTTAACCTGGGGTCTGTGGCTTCTCTGTACTTGGTTGGAGAAGATTTGGTCTTTGGTTTTCCTGACTTCAGACTGAAAGTAAGCATTCCCTTTCATTATGAGTGTGGCAACAAACCCCAGTGGGATTACCACTGCCCATGGCTGTCATCACTCTGAAGTTGTAGTAATTTTAGTTACAATAGTTATACTGCCAGACCTTTTTATTTAAGGTGATATGTACCTATGTGTGTGTGTGTGTGTGTGTGTGTGTGTGTACATACATACATACATAGTCACATAAGCTGTGTATAGTTTTCCAATTTTTGCAGTATTTGGGGTTGAAATCAGGGTCTTTGTCCTGAGCTACATCCATCTCCTTTTTGATTTATTTATTTTGAGGTTTGGTCTCAGTCACTAGGTTACTCAAACTGGGCTCAAACTTAAGATCCTCTTGCCTCAGCCTCCTAGATTTCTGGGATTATTACACTCATGAGCCACCATGGCTGGCTTTTTTCAATATTTTGATACCTGTTTTTAATTTTAAAATTTATTTATTTTGGAGACAAGGTCTTGCTCTGTAGCCCAGGCTCGTTCTGAACTCACTATGGAGCCCAGGCTGGCCCTGGATTCAGGGCAATCCTCGTGTCTCAGCCTCCCAAGTGCTGGAATTTCAAGTGTACACCACCACACTTAGTTTATGTGGTGCTGGGGAACTGAACTTGGGTACTTAGCACTTACTAGGCAAATGCTTTAACTGCTAGCCATTCCTCCAGCCCGATACCTGTTTTTCATTATGACTGGTTTCATCTGTAATCACTGTGCTTCATACTGAGTGTCTGAAAATATTCTTCTGAGAAAAAGTACATGTTCCCGGTAGAATGTGGGAAGTTCATGGTATAAAAACCAAGGCTACTGTCTCTAGTCCTGAGCAGTCTCTTTCGTATAAAGCTTCTGACCAGCAGGGGGCAGGCATAATCAGAGTCACATGGGTCTGTGAGCTCTGTGAGGACTGACTGACAATAGTCTGGGCATCAAATGATCAAGCAAACGACAGGCCTACCTCTGAGGGCTAGAAGAATGACCAAGGTTCCAGGAATTCAGGGGACTGGGAGAAGAGAGCAGCGCATCAGGGTTACATGGGATGTAGGGAATGAGATCTTTGCACGCTAATTAACCACTCATTCAGCATGCTAGTCCAAACAGAAAAAGAGGTTTGGGAAAGCATACTTGGGCTGACATGATCTGGGAGTCAGGGAAGCCTTCCCAGAGGCCTGAGCAGCCCTGCAGGATAAATATGGTTCTTGCCAGAACAAGGCGCTTCAGAGTCTGGGATGGGACTTAGGGTAAATGCTCCCAAGGTCGTGAGGCCAGATAGATGGTCAGGGCCAATGAATCTTGCAGGTTAAAATAACTTTACCTAAGGTCAGTGAGAATAATAGGATAGGATTTCATGGAAAGGACAGCTGACATCATCACCTTAGCTCTAAATTCAAGAAACTGAGAAGGACTGAGATGACAATGAGTGAGTATAATGGTCCATAAAAGTTAGAGATTTTGGACCTAAATAGAGGTTGCAGGCCCCATGAGGATAGGGAGTAAGATTTATTAGCTAACACCTAAGCATCCAGAGCCCAGCAAGGTGCCATGTTAGTGATGATGGCTGCTCAGCCCTGAGCAACCCAGATACACCCCGTCATGGCTCTGTGGTACCAGAGAGTTCACTAGATCTGATGAACAAGTATGTCTAGTTAAAAACAAAATTGAATTTTGTGGCACACCCTGTAATCCCAGCACTGCAGAGGATGCGGCCAGAGGATTGCTGTGAATTTGAAGCCAGCCTGGCCTACATAGAGAGTTCAGGACCAACCTGGACTACAGAGCGAGACCCTGTCTCAATAAATAAATAAAACCAAAGTAAGAACTTTAAAAAGTTTACTTGCATATGTTATAGAGACACCACGCATGAGATATCCATTAAGGGATGTTACGCATCTACACACATCTGGAGCTCAGAGGAAATTTCTGAGCTGCGGTATGATTTCGACAACACCTTACTAAGGCTGTAAATGAGAAACAGCAAATTGGAGATGGAGACAGGCCCTAAAGAGATACATGTAAACCATAAAAAGGAATTTAGATTTTATCCTGAAGACAGTGTGTGACACCAGCTTTATACTGTAAACAAGTGACAAGCTGCAACATGAAGGGGCATAGACAGGATGGAAAGTGAGATTTAGGGTCTTCACAGTCATCCAGGTGAGCGATGACAATTCTCATATACAATTCATAACCTGTTCTTTCATGAATTTTCATTTACCCACTCTCTCACTTATTTGCAGTGCTGAGGACCTGAACTCAGGAACTCATGCATTCTGGGTAAACACACTACTTCAGAGCTGCATCCTCAGCTCTGTACTGTACTATAAACATTTAACCATGTCGCCAAAGTTCTCTGGAAAGTTTTAAATGACTAAATAACCCACCAATCTATGAAGAATCTACGTAATTAGTTAGGAATGTTGGCTAGGTTTTTTTTTTTTTTTTTTTTTTTTTGGACAGGGACTAGATCTGTAGCCCAGGCTGGTCTTGAATTTACTATGTAGCCCAGGCTGGCCTTGGACTCAGGACAATCCTCTCCTGCCTCCGCCTCTCCAGTTGGTGGGATCACAGGCTAGTTGTTTGTTGTTGTTAGGAAACTTATTCCTTCATATAACTACCTATCCCTTGTTCTAGGTAATACTTTTTTCATCTGCCTTGCTGATTTAAAAAAATTTCTGGAAAACCTCCTAGTTTTTCCAAATGTATTTCCAAGCGTAGTTACCAAGTTTTACATTCTCATTTGACTTAAAGCTTTCTTTTACCCAGTCAAAGCCTGAACTGTACTTAGAAGCTATAGTAAAAAAGGAAAGCATGGGCTGGGGATGTTAACCCCAGAGCTCTTGACCATCAGCAGAAGTGAAAAAGGGAGGTTGGGAGGGAGAGAGAGGAGGGGTACACAGGTTATGACTGCAGTACCCAATGACTTAGGATTGCCCCACCACACCCGGTTCTCCAGTGTCTCCCTATTAAGGCTGTGCTCCAAGAAGGTGCAGAATAAGATGGCAGACCTCCAAGTTCACTTTCTAGCAACCACAGAGTGCACAGCCTCCTGCCAATCCACACAGGACACAAGGCATGAACAAAACATCATCACTGTTGCCAAGTATGGTGAGTCATACCTGTAATCCTAGCTACTCAGGAGGCTGGGGGGGGGGGGGGGTGCGTTCATAGGTTCAAGACCAGCCTGGGCAACTTATTCATATCCTGTCTCAAGATAAAAAGAATATAAAAGGTATAGAGCCATTGCTCAATGCTCCCTAGGTTCAATCCCTTGCACCACAAAAACAAATATAAAAACAAAGAAACAAAAAAACCCATGCAAACTTTATCATGGTAAGCCCCTGGGATCTTAGGGTTATTACTGCAGTATAACCTGGCCTGCCCTGACCCCGTCCTCATCTACATCATTTCTAACACTTTGTACTTTTTGTCCCCACACACCGGTGGCACCGGGTTGGAGAGATGCAGAAGGGCCCCGGAAGGCGGAGAGCATGTAGGAGATGCTGTGGGTGCTGCACAGTTCTCTTCCCCTCTCCCAGCTTTATTGGTGGTATGGATGAAACCCGGGGCATTGTTCATGCTTTTCCATGAAGCCACACCCCCAGCCTCCATCCTCTTTTATGGTTTGCCTCACTCTGGGGCTTTTATTTTTAGTAGTCCACACCTGGGACTCTTCGAAGGTCTAGTTCTGGGCCACTAGAGCCACTTTGCTCACAGGCACCAAGAGGCAGAAGTGCCAGGGGAGTTTATATCCACCCACCCTGACACCCTGATTGTCTTGGCCAGGGAAGAGTGGAGTGGGAGGATGAAAGCCTAGTTCTGTTGCAACAAGTCAGGACAAAGTCCAAGGTGTCATTTATACTCTCAAGTTACCCTGTGGGATCAGGATGAGGCTCATCCCTGTGGACTCTGCTTGGGACTGATCTCTCACCTTGCCCCACCCCTAACCCCACTGCTGCTTCTCTTCCATCTTCCAGCTTCTTCTGGGAACATTTCCTTAATAGACTGCTTGCACACATATTCTCGTTCCTGCCTGCTTCTGAGGGACTCCATGTAAGACACCTGGAAGCAGTCATGGTCCTCAGGAGTAGACTCCTGAGGATGTGACTTTGGCATCTGTTCACGGCAGCCAGTGGCAGTCAGGACCCTGTTGCTGAGGGCAAGTGGACCTGGTATGCTGCAGCAGGCCATTTCCACAGCATGTGCCTGTGGTAAGCTGGAACTGCACACAGTAACCAGGAGTTGCACTGGCTTGCGCTGCACAGAGGAGGCAATGATTTAAAGGGCTACAAGACAGGCCTGTTGTTGCTGCATGCTGCTAACATGATGGAAGTGGGAACGCAGGCTCCAATCAGGCAGTGACTAACTTAAGGCCAGGTGTGGGAGTCAGAAGGACATTTTAGCAGCTTTTAAGAAGACTGTCATTGATCTAGTAATCCCACTTCTGGGTATTAACCCAAAAGATGTGAAATTTTTATCAAAAAGACATCTGTACTCCACTTTTCACGGCAACACTATTCCTCATATCTCCACCCATGAAGCAGCCAGAGGTGCCCTGGGGAGTGGGGGTGGGAAGTACAGAGTGACAGACATGATTTATGACTTACAATAGCCAAGTTATAGAACCCACCTCAGTGTCCATCAAGAGATGAACAGGTAAAATAGGAAATGCACACACATGTACACACACACACACACACACAATGAAATATTATGCAGCTTTGAAAAGAAGTAAATTATTTGAGCCAACATAGATGGAATACAAAATGCTAAGTGAAGTAAGCAGGAACAGAAGACAAACCGCACATGTTTTCTTACACGTAAAATCTAAAACAACATAGCTATAAATGCAGAGAGCAGAATGGTGGTTAGAGAGGCTGGAGGAGGAGGATGAGAGGATCATGCTGAAGTGTATAAAATCTCAGGAAAGGCTTTTTTTTTTTTTAAGAGTTCTATGGCACAGCCTTGAGTTCAGTTCCCCAGCAGCACATAAGCCAGGTATGGCACACACCTTTAATCCCAGCACTCAGGAGGGTGGGGCAGGAGGACTGCTATGCATTCAGGGAGATCCTGTGCTATGTAGTAAATTCAGGGGCAGCCTGAACTACAGCACGGACTCTGTCACAAAAAGAAAGAGAAAGAAAAGAAAGAATGAAAGAAACTGAGGTGATAGATATGCTAACTGGATTAATTATTCTACGTTGTACGAATGGTCTCTCTGATATGAGAGTGCCAGATCACAACTCCTATGGAACTTAAAATGAAAAACAAAGTGAAACGGGGGTTGGGTAGGGGAGGAGGAGGGACAAAAGGAGAGTGGGAAAGCCCTTGTCACCTTGACAAGATACATATGTGCATAAAAGGCTCAACTCCATTGCTAATCTTAAATTTTGCACGTATACATATCAATAAAATGGGGAAAAATAATTTGTAACCCATAAATATATATAATTATAAACTGTCACCTTAGAATAAGAAATTTTAAAGACCCATTACTGTAGCTGGAAAGCCAGTTGAGCTGAAGACCAGGCACAGAATCGTACTGTTAAAGTAATGAAGCCTCGGGAGTGATGAACTTTTTGGCCTCTGTAGGCTCCTCCTCTAAAGTCAGGCCCTGGTGAGGAAGGAATAGAACCCCGACACTTGGGATGAGGATATCTGGCAAGATGCCCTTAAGAATATTTAATATTTAGATTCTATCCAACATTGTGAGTAGGCAGAAATGGATCACTCCTCCCTTACTAGAAGGTCAGGCCAGGTTCCTGGAAGCCCCTCTTCTAGAAAACTGTGTGTGGCCGAAGGTGGGCAGTGTTGGAGGTCTAACAGCACAGTGGTTAAAGTGCTTGTCTAACAAGCAAGTAAAAGGTCCTGAGTTCGATTCCCCAGCACCACATAAACAGGGTGTGGTGGTGCATACCTGTAATCCTAGCACTTGGGAGGCTGAGGCGGGAAGATTGTTGTGTGTTCAACCTAGCCTAGGCTACAGAGTAAGTTAAAGACTAGCCTTAACAACACAGCAAGACTCTGTCTTGGGAAAAAAACAAAACAAACAAACTGTGGTGGTGGTAGAGCTGGAGTGCTGTAGCTCAGTGGTTAAAGTGCTTGCCTAGCATGAGCAAGGCCGTGGGTTCAATTCCCTAGCCACCACATAAAAATTAGTCAGGTGTGGCAGTACATGACTGTTTTCTCAGTACTTGAGAGGCTGAGGAAGGAGGACTGCTATAAATTCAAGGCCAACCTGGGGTATATAGTGAGTTCAGGATGAGGCTAGACACTGTCAAAAAAAAAGGGGGGGGGGGCAGGTGTCTAAACTGAAGCAGATGCAGGCAAAACAATCTCTGCCTCCCTGAGGATCTTTTCAACACTGGTCAGGAGGGTGGCTGGAATGGGAGGATGCCATGAGCGCATGAGTTGAAGACCAGCTTGGGCAAGCTGGGCTTTGTGGCGTAGGCCTGTAATCACAGCTCTGTGGGAGACAGAGGCAGGAGATTCTGAGTTCACACCCAGACAGGCAACCTGAGGACTCAGTGAGAACATGACTCAAAGATAAAAAAACAGGCTAGGGATATAGTCCACTGTGAATGACCTGTGTTCAGTCCCCAGTAATGCAACCAAACCAAACCAAAACACAACACAACACAACAAAACAAAATGGGCTGAGCTCAATATGAAGGTCCTGAGCTCAAACCCTAACAAAGGAGACACAGAAAGTTATAATGTAAAAATCCTACTTAAAAAAAAGAAACCCTGTACTCATGAATGAAACTTGGACCATCAGGCTCAGTGACGAGAAGTCAGATGCAGAAGATTAAATACGGAATGGTTTCTGTGGTTACTTACACACACACACACACACACACACACACACACACACACACTTTTTTTAGTAGTCCAAAGGACCTCTCCTATATGATAATTTGGTCCCACTATACCAATTTTACCTGATTAGCAAAAAATAGCCATTATACCAGGTATGGTGGTGTGGTTCAGGGGCTTGTAATCCCTGCTACTTGGGAGGCTGAGGCTTGGAAAAGAAATAGGGGGAGGGGAGGGGAGAAAAGGGAGTTGGGTGTGGTAGTGCATGCCTGTAACCCATAATCCCAGTATTCAGAGAAACTGAGGCACAAGGATCAACAGTTTGAACTTAGCCTGGACAACTAAGCAACAAAGAATGTATCTCAATTTATTTTTCTTAAAAAGGGCTGCGATGTAGCTGAATTGCTGCATATCCTGCATTCAATCCCAGGTATTGGCCCTCACTTGAAAAAGAAGTAGCATCACTCCAAATGCCCTGGAAGACCCTGTGCTGCAGAGATTGGGAGATAAAGCACTTGCTACAGCCTGGATGAAGTTTTAGGCTCTAGAAAAGCAGGAAAACACATTCACATCACAGTTGTTAAATCCTGCACTCCCCAGCCTCTCAATGGCTCTCATTTTGTATATTTATAAGTACCATCTCATCCTGTCCAGTATGCGTGAAATTCTGTCAGACAGAAGGACAAACAAGCGTGAAAGTACGCAGCTGTAAGGGCCTGAGACACAGCTCAAAGGTTACTCAGCCATTACCAATGCTGGCCAGAAAAAAGGACCAGGTCCTGACAAGTTCCTATAACTTCCAGCAACAAAGCTAGACAGCACTGGAAAAAAATGGACTTTGAGTTAAGATACAGGATGTCCTGATGGTTGCCATACATACAGAAATATTAAAAATATAAAATATAGTATGAAGGTTTTTTGTTCAGGATTTGTCATAGTATTTGAAATAAAACTAAGGCTATGGGAAAAATTATGTAAACACTGAACTCAAGGTACAGGGTGTCCCAAAAGTCATTGGGGCACACTGTATCTTTATAATGAAATTTAGGAAAAGAAAGCTGTCTTAGTAAGTTTTTGTTGCTGGGACACCATACCTGATATCCACAAGTTAAGAAAGATTTATTTTAGGTCCTAAGTTTCAGGAGGTCTCTGTCCACTCATTGGCTGCCAATGGTGGAGGCACATGGCAGAGACCCAGAGGAGGAAAAGCTGTTGACTGCATGGCCGACAGGAAGCCAAGTAAGCCAGGAAGGGCAGAGCTTGCGTGTATCCTTCCAGGTCATGCCCTACACAGCACATGGCTTCATAGGTGTTCCATAATATCCAAATACACAAGGCTTTGGGGGACATTCCTGCTCCAAACCATAAGAAAAGCTCAACAAAGTAATAGAAGCTTACTTTGAATCTGCATTGGTGATTGATATGAAGGGCAGGATGTAGGGAAAACTCCCCCAAAGCAGGAATAACTCTGAGACAGGGATAACTTAAGCAGTCCCTAAGAAATCACAGGGGCCTCTGGATTAGATAGGGCTACAAACAGCAAGCAGTGGTGCCTAGGGGGTTCTGATGGGATATGAGTTAAGATACATTCAGGTATGTGAAATGGTCTTTGTGGTTTTCAGCCCTTAGTGGTTAGCTGATTAACATTCCTTATCTATCCTCCCCTCCATCTGCCAGCTCTGTAATTAAATTTAGAACATGTCAGGTATTTTTTCATGGGCTGGGGATACATCTCAGTCTAGACTGCAAAAGGCCCTGTGTTCAACTCCCAGTACCATAAAAAATAAAATAAATAAATAAAATCAGAATTTTTCTCTTATGTCTGTTCACAGAAAGGTGAAGAGCCAGTACACAGAAAGATATAAATGAGAAGACATTAGAAAAGTATATTTAAGTTACACTGTTAACAGCCTTCAGTGCTGTTCCTAGGTAGTGTAGAGCTATCTGCGTGGTGCAAGGTAGACAAAAGGATTGGTCGTCTGATGGTCATTTTATTTTTTTCCTTAATTTATTTATATTAAGAACATGCCTGTCAAATCACCTTTACCCTATTCTGTACGGGGGCAGTTGCGTTTTTCTCCCACCATTTATATATATATGCCAGGCATGTTTGCAATGAACTTGAGTATTTTGTGCACATATATATCACATCAGTATTGCAACCCCTTCCCCTCCCATTTTTGGCCTCCCACACCCTCTCCCTGCCCGTAACTCCCACTATCAGCCCCACTTGGTTCTACAGAATGCGTGTATGCTAGGTTTCCCCAATCAAAGAAACCATGCAACATTTAACATAATTAATCTTCTGCATCTGACTCATTTCACCCCTCAAATCATCACTCTAGCTAAGTTTCCCATCTCTAGAATGGGCTGCAGTGGCCAAATCTTGATGCCTCTTCTCTAAGTCCAGCAGAGCCCTTTATTGGGATGATTTGCTAAAAGTTCTTTTTTTTTTCCTGTATCTTAATATATCTTTGTTAAGATTCTTTAACATGGCCTCACCCACCAGTCCATATAAAAAAATCTATAACAATGAAATTTATAAGGCTTGAAAATGTGAAAATGAAAAAGAGAAAAGTTAAATTTCAAATTCCTTACCTGAGTACTGACAGGTGAAAGTTTATATATTCAAAAGACATTCAAGTTACCAATACAGTTTTCTTAGGATAAAGTTATATCAAAGATGGATGAAGTGAATTGCTACATTAAAAGAACTTAAGTCTATGTCAAATAACTACATTCAATGAACTTAAATCTATCTGATAGTCATTTTAACCAGTATGTCTTCAGTTATTATGGGGAGAAACATTTTCCAAATATAATTCTTTCACATTTAGGGCAAGAACTTCTTGGAAGACATCTAATCTTGTCCATGATTAAAAATATGAGGTACTGGCATTCATAGTACCAGGGAAATACTTTTAAAGATACTGTTTATCATAATGAAATTAAACTAAAAGTGGTACAGTGTTTGTTTAGAATATGTAAGCCCTGGGTTTAGTTCTGCAAGGGAAAAAAACTTTTATCATCTCTGTCATTGTTCTTTGCTTAATGTTGGCTCATAATTTTTATTTTCTATTATCACAGGCTCCACATATTAGTAAAAAAGTCTATATGAATTACCATTATAATTATTATTAAACAATTGGCCAAACAGTATATTAATACCATGATAAAGAATAATTAAAAATATGCATTGCATTGTATTAGTTCTTTGTACTGGGGATTGAGCTCAGGGGCTTCATACTGAGCTACATATGACCCTGGGCCCTCTTTTTTTTGAGACAGGTTCTTGCTAGGTTGCTCAGCATGGGCTTACACTTGGGATCCTTATGCCTTGGCTTCCCAGCCTGCTGAGACTACAGGCGTGCACCACTATACCTGACTTAGAACTATTATCTTTTACATTGATGAATTATTTTAAAAATTGCATAGCAGTGCGTGCTGGTAATCCCAGCTACTTGGGAGCAGAGGCAGGAGGACTGCAAGTTCAAGGTCAGCCTGGGCAATTTAGAGACCCTGTCTCAAAATAAAAATATAAAATAAAAATATAGGGTTTATAGCTTAATACTCCTTGGTTTAAATCCTCAATACTAGGAGTTGGAGGGGGGGTTTGCATAATACTTCTATGCATGGATATTACTTGTTAAAGAAAAGAATCTATACCAGATTAAATTTTAGGCTTTATTATTTATTTATGTGGTACTGGGTATGGGGCCAAGGCTTTGAGACAAGATCTTGCTAAGTAATTGGGCCATGTTCAAACCTGTGATCCTCCTGTGCCAGCCTTCTAGACTGCTGAGATTATAGGCCTGAAACACCTTGCCTGACAGATTTTACTTTTACAGATGTTAGTACTGAGAAAACCTGTTCATAAAAGCTGTCTAATAGCAATGTTATAAAAGCAGTTATAAAAATTTAAGCTATTAAGAATTATCCACTTATCAGCCAAATTTCTTATTATTATTGAGGCACAATGTTGCTATACTGTCTAGGCTGATCTTGAGCTCCTTGGTTAAAGTGATCCTATTGCCTTAGCCTCCCAAGTAGCTGAGACTACAGGTAAGGATCATTGCACCCAGAATGTCACCGGTGTACGTGTGTACTGTGTGTACATCACTAGAGCAACTCATTTTCTCAATATCTGGGAGCATACTATTGTGGTTTGGATCTGGAACGTCCCTCAAAAGTCTCATGCATTTGGTTGTTATGGATTGCCCATGGAACCATGTGCTGTTGAGAGACTGGGGCCTGGTCTGGAGAGGTGGATTACAGTTATGCAGTGGGGCTTAGCACACCTCCCACACCTGGATGCAGGAGGGGCTGATCACTGGGATGAGACAGGAAGGATACATAAGCTGCTTCCTGCCTTCCTTGGAGGACAAATCTCAACTTGCCTTGACTTGGCTGCCTGTTTGTGATGTTGAGGAGCTGCCTCTGCCTCTGCCTCTGCCATGAACTTCCATTGTTGCTAGCCGCCTCTGAATGGACTGTGACCTTCTGAAACTGTGAGCTAAAAATAAAATTTTCCTCCCTAAATTTGTGGATTGAGTCACAGCAACAAAAAAGTAACTAAAACACATACCAAAATGCCTTTCCCAATTTTTTTCTTCTTCTGTGGTACTGGAGATGAACCCAGGGCCTTGTACAAGATTCACTAAGATTTATGGAAAGACCAAATTTTATCTATGTAGCATAGACAATCGTATGTATTCACCAAACTCCACTTCATTCTCCCTGCCCCTCCCTGTTTTTTGCAGGGCCCCCCTGTCTAACACACTCAAAGAATACACTGTGCAGGCTCCCATACAGCTTCTTAGGGCTGCATGGTTGGGAACTGACCAATGAAGAGTGAGCAGGAATGATGCATTTCTGAGATAAGGTGGTGATTAGCGAGTGAGCTGCCTCTCTATGGATCTCCTCTAAAGCAGTATTAGCGAAAATGAATTCCAGATGGTGTTTTCCTAAGATAAAGGGTTTGCTAACCCAGCCCAGACTTCACATGAACAAGATATGTGTATTCAGCCACTCCATTTCCATTGCGTGGGAATCTAATAACGTGAGAGCTTGCTTAGGTGGAGCTACATTTCTTTGAAATCTGTTCCCCCGTTCTGTGCTTAAGGTGGGTCACAAGAGAGATTCTTGGGTAGGACCTGGAAGGGAAGCATCAATCATTTTGTAGTCCATGTGCACTGTCGCTGATTTTTTTTTTTTTTTTTTTTTTTTTTGGGAGGAGGAATTAGAGAGTAACTTCACTGGGAGAAGTACAAGGGAGAAAGTGAGGCTGCAAGTTGGAACTCCCCTGCACACAGGAGGGGTCACTGATTTGCTGTGGCTGGATCTGCACTGATTCCAATTTTCCTTAGAACTTCCTTCAGCTTCTGGTTCCTGGGCCGTGTGTGCATGCTCAGCTCTGTGACGAACGCCTCCGCTATCTGGATGGCACTCATCCCAAGGAGGTCGGAGGCAACAAGCACCGATCCAGGCTCAGTCAGTTGGCCTCAGGGGCTCCCATCTCTGCTGCTGAGCGCTCCTCCTCTGCACATCTGTACTTCCCTTCTTAACCACTTGACTCCAAGATCCAGACTCGGCTGTGAAGACAGTAGTCTTACAAAGATCGCTTAATGTGTTAACTCCAGGGTTAATTTGCTACTGTGACAAAGCCTCTTCATATTCTAGTATCTTTACGTGTGTGTGTGTAGGGGTGTGTGTGTGGGTGGGTGTGGGTGTGCATGTGTGTGTGCTGGGATGGAACCCAGGGCCTTCACACTATGCTACATCCCCATCTCATTTTCTGGTTTTGATTTTGAGACAGGTTTTTGCTGAGTTCCTGAGTTGCTTAGGCTGGGCTTGAACTTGAACTTGCAGTCTGGCCTTAGCCTCCCAGAGTGCTGGGATTACAGGCCTGTGCCAGTAGGTCTGGTACATTTCTATTGATTCATTTTCTTAGTTTTGATTTTGTGGCAGAGTCTTGCTAATTTATTAAACTGCCCAGGTTGGGCCTGAACTTGTGACCCTCCTGTCTTAGGCTTCCAGAATGATGGTATTACAGGTCTGTACCAATGAACCTCTTTTTTGGACTCTACATTTTTTGGATTTATTTTTTTAGATTCTACAGACAGATAATGACCTGAACCCTTGTCAAATTGGTAAAATAGGGTACTAAAACCTTTAACACTTTTTTTCTTTTGGTGGCACGCAGGGGCCTATGCACTGAGCTGTAGCCTCAGTACTTTTTTGTTGTTGTGTATTTTGAGATAGATCCTTGGTAAGTCACTATGTTCAGACTGGGCTTGAATTTGCAATTCTCTAGCCTCAACCTCTCAGGAGGCTGAGACAGGAGGATTACTGTGAGTCAAAGGACAGCCTGGGCTCCATAGTGAGTTCAGAACCAGCCTGGGCTAGAGTTTTACCCTGTCTCAAAAAACCAAAACAAAACAAAACAAAAAAACAACTAAAACAAAAAACCAACCAAGGAAAAACCCCCTAATACCTTAAAATGTCACCCTTATAAATACCTTCAACAATATTTATAGGAAAGGGGCACAATTCTTACTAAGGGTTGACAGTGCCTTGATTAAAAGAGAACTCATTGAACCTACTATTTTCAAAGAACTAATTCTTTCCTTGGTGTCCTATTACTATTTAACACTTATCTCACCACAGCTAAAATAAATATTATCTCACACAATCTCTGGGTCAGGAATTCACCTGAGACAGAATCTTTGCTCTGTGGCCCAGGCTAGTCCTGACCTCACTATGGAGTCCAGGCTGTCTTTGGACTTAACCGTAATCCTCCTGTCTCAGGTTACAGGTGTGTGCCACTCCGCCTGGCTTCTGTGGTGCTGGGGAATAAACTCTGGTAATTGGTACTTGGCTTAGTGCTTTTGCAAACATTTTAACTGCTGAGCCATTCCTGTAGCCTGTAAGAATGTCTTATATGGATGGTTCTTGCTTAGGATCTGGCAGAGGTCAAGTCTGTAGAGACAGCTTGGATCTGGATTGTCCTCTAAAAGCCCATGTGTCAAGGGCTTCATACTCAGCCCAGTGATTTTGGGAGGTGGTGGGACCTTTAAGAGGAGGGGCTTAGTGGGAAGTCTTAAATCATGTTTAAAAATTGTACATTTTTGGAGCTGGACGAATGGCACCATGGTTAAAGTGCTTACCTAGCCAGCATAAGGCCCTGGGTTCAGTTCCTCAGCACTACATAAGGCTGGGCATGATGGTGCATGCCTGCAATCCCAGCACTAGGGAGGCTGAGGAAGGAAGATTGCTGTGAGTCCAAGACTAGTCTGGGCTACATAGTGAGTTCAGGACCAGTCTAGGCTATAGAGTGAGACCCTGTCTCAAAAAAAGAGTACTTTTTAAGAAAAAAAATGCACCTTTGGACACAAACATTATTCAAGCTTTTTTCTTTCCAGGAAAACTTCTGAAGGGCCTTAAAGACAAAGCCTGTAAAGTGGGCTCTGAGTTGTTTCTTTCTCCTGTAATTCTGTTCCCTGCTACTAACTCCATCCTCAGGAAGTGCACCAAAAGAGAACAGCCTATCTCAGCTTCAAAAGCATGTCAGTGGTATTTTAGTGTAGCCCACCAAATGTGTAAACCTGACAAACATATCCTAGGTAACCCATCTTAGGGACACCAAATCTATAAGAAAAACTCCAACCCCCGACCATTGCTACCTCCTTGCCTATTAAGGGCCTATCATCTATTTCTTTGAATGTGTACTTTAAAAATTCTGCCTAATAAGTCTCTGTATGCACCTTATTTACATATCCTGAAAATCCTTTTTCTGTAGAAGAAGTCAGTGAACCTTCCTAATTGGGTGGAGCAAGTCAAGATTCCCCATCTCCTTAGCTGGGCCTGGTGTTACACGTCTGTAATACTAGCATTCTGGGAGGCTGAATCAAGAGGACTGTAATTTCTAGCCCAGCCTGGGAAGTCAGTTGGACCCTGTCTTAAAACAAACAAACCAAAACCACAAAACAAAACAAAAAGCCAAGAAAAAAGCTAGGTGGGAGGATGAGGCAGTGGGATTGTTATCAGTACAAGGCCAGCCTGGATACACAGTGAGTTCAGGAGTGACCTGGACTATAGAGTGAGATCCTGTCTCAAAAAGGGTTGGGGGTGGGCCTGGGGTTACAGTGAAGGCCCAGGATTCCATTCCTAGCACATATGCACACACACATTCCTCATCTCTACTTTGAGCACCTCCTTGGAGGCTCTTCTCCAGTGACAGGGGAGCTGGCTATTAGCAAGCACGGCAATAGAGTGCTGGTTGTTGACAGACACTCTTAGTTCTTTACCACACTAGCCTCTCCACAGGGCTGCTTGACATGGCAGCCCACTGTCCCCAGAACGATGGATAGACAGGGAGAAGTCATATGTCTCTTATGATCTAGTCTTGGAACATACACATTACCACTTCTGTCAAAATTTTTAAAGAAAATATAAAGAATTATTAATGCCTGGTGCACAGGTGCATGCTTGTAATCCTAGCTACTCAGGAAGCTGTGGCAGGAAGATTCCAAGTTCAAGGCCAACTTGGGCAACTTAATGAGAGTATGTCTAAAAACAAAAAATGAAAAGGCCTGGGGATGAAAGTGAGTAGTAGAGCACCCCTGGATACTCAGTCCCCATTACAACTCCCTGCCAAAGAATTACAGATTAAATAATAAGGGGTAAAGACAATTCTAAAACATATATAAAGGAGTTACAGGACACATTTTGTAATTTTTGTACACTGCAGTCATGGGCAGAAGCCCCTTCATTCTTCCGTGTGTCGAGTGGCCTTTACTGACAAAATGAAACACAATGCCAGCTGGCAAAGAAGAAATATCCACAGGGTCCTGCCGCAGTATCTCAAAGCATGGCAAAGATTTGAAGCCAAGAGGCTACAAATGTGCAGCTGCAGAAAAATTAGTTTGTTACTAGAGTACTGTTATCGACCCCTAGGAGTATTACTTTATGCATATATATATATATAGGCATACACACCATTCTGCTTTTGTATAATCAAAGCAAATCTGAAATACATCAAATATATAAATATATTAGGGCCTGAGGGTCCTAGTTAAGGGATCATGGATCAGTTGTGCTTTCTTGTTAGTGTCTGTTACAGAAGTTGGTGGACAGTTTCTGAAATCCTGGAGGAAAATATCCCTCAAGGTGTTCTACCTTTGATTATGACCAAGTTTAATCACCAGCTGACCTCAAGCTTGAAGCAGTAAGACACCAAGCTGATATTTGAGACAAGGTGAGAGCTAGGAGGAACACCCTGGCTTAGATGTATAAGACTTCTAAACATGTCCCTCCTTCTGAGACTGGGGCTGAGTCCAGGGCTTTATGAATGTTAGGCAAACACTCTACCACTAAGCGTGTGTGTGTGTGTTTGTTTGTTTAAGACAAAATATTGCTAAATTGCCCAGGTTTCCCCAGAAATTGCAATCCTCCTGCCTCATCCTTTCAAGTAGCTAGGACCATAGGCACTTACTACTGAACCTGGCTTAACTGTGATTTTTAAAATCCTACTGAGCTTCCTAGTATTTCTTTTCTCTTCTGGGAAGATATGATTTTAATAAACATTTGCCTTTAATTAATATCTACCACAGTTCCAATGCTAGGGTTGCAACTTCAAATATTTATATAGATTTACCACAAAACTTAAATAAATGAGAGCATGCAGGCTATTGTTTAAATGATTTCACTAAAACTCATACTGAAATTTAATTGCCTTGAGAGTTAAGAGGTGGGACTAGGTGGCACAATTATGGGTGTTAAGAGGTACCTTGGTAAAGTAAGTTAGGTGCATGTAAAAAGAGTTAAGGAAGATTGGATCTTCAGGACTCTGCACTGATGGATGAGTTAGTCAATTTATAGATCACAGATTCATGGATTAGTGAAAGTACTGAAGGAATAGCTTTGCTGTGAAAGTAAGTTCTCTCTGGCTTGCTTGTTTTCTTTTTTTCTTTTTCCTTTTTTTTTTTTTTTTTTTTTTGAGACAAGGTCTCGCTCCATAGCCCAGGCTAGTCCTGAACTCACTGTTATAGGCCAGTCTGGCCTTGGACTCAGGGATAATCTGCCTACCTCATCCTCCTGAGTGCTGGGATCACGGGCGTGCGCCACCATGTCCAGCTTTATGTGGTGCTGGGGAATGGGACTCAGGATCGTGTTCCATTGTGCCATTCCTTCGGCCCCTTACTTGCTATTTCTTATCAAGTGATGCTTTTGGACATCATATCCAATACAAAGGCCCTCAAGAGATGTCAAGCAATAATGGCACTGTGCGTTTAGATTTCCAAAAGCATAAACTAGGAACTGAGATGAAGCCCAGAGCCTTTGCACTTAGCTACATTCTTACCACCCCCCTTTTTATTTCTGGAATGGCTACTAATTTTTATTAATTTTGTAAGCTTAAGGTAAAAAGCATAGGCTGTAACTTTTCTACAAAATAAAAAGCAATTCTAGCATCTACTGGTAATTAATAAATGGAGAGTTCAAAAGCATCATTTTACTGAAAGCAAAATATTTAGAGAAAATAGACATTTATACAAAATTATAAAATGCTATAAGAAGAAGTGCATTTCAAGAAAAGCACAAACTTATTTTAATTTATAGAGCCAGTTAAAGCCTTAAAAAATTTAAGTGGAGGTTGAAACATGCAAAAATGTATAAACATTCTACACAAGATGGTTCTTTTTTCCCGAGTGTACTAAAGCTATGAAACTAAGGTGACACAGGAAGGTTGAGATTTGGGAACTCCTTCGGGGCATTTCTGTTCTACACACTGCTTCCGTCCTTCCTTGTATTCTTATTTGGATATCCACATCTGTTGAAAGGTGCTCAGAGAAGCTACAGTGGAGCCGCCAATCCATGAACTAAACCTCTACTCCACCAGTATGTCAGTTGCAATCAGTTTCAACTGCATACTTGGGGGAGTTTTCTGAGAAAGCCCTCTATTCAACCTATCAGTAAAACTCTGTATTAGTTTGTTTCCTCCTGCCACTACCACACTTCCATAGAGACTTGGTCTGATATCAATATCTCACATTCCAACACTTGTAGTGACAACATGAGTGACTCCCAACATTGTATTTCCTGATAATCCTTTTACAATGGAAGGGTCAAATAATCCTTAAGGAATTTTTAGATGTTCTGCACCAAAATCACAGTTGTGACCGTTAAGGAATAATGCACAGTTGGCATCTGTCTGGATACTTGTTCATCATAAGCTGAATCTGGCACTTGAAGTTCTGCAGCTTGAAAATTCTGGATAACATAGTTACACGTGTAATTATGTCAAGACCTTGTAACCTGTGGCAACTTCTCTTCTCTTTTCAACTTTGCTGAAGATTCTTCATGAATAGCTTCTTTTGATGCAATCATATATGGAGGAATCAGTTCTATATTCATTTCTTGGAAGGGTTCTCTGCCCGGCATAGTAATAAAATCTCCAGCAAGAGGGGACTTCACAATGCTTCACCACAGGATGCAGCCATCGTGGACTGGAATCACAGCAGAATGAGTGGCTCCACAGTCCACAGTGAGCATGGTAGAACAACCAGAGCAAATGCGGTCAAAACTGCAGTTTTGCGCGGTAAGACTGCAGGGATGTTACAGTGTTCAAACATTAACTCTGTCAGTTTCTTTCTCTTTGCTCTTGTATTGCAGGGGGCTTCTGACATGAGGATGGGATGCACGCTGGCTTCTGATTTGACATGCATTTTATAGGTATGATCAAAAATGGCTTGGAAGCTATCCCAGTCACCTACCATCCCATTCTTCAGTGGCGAAATGGCCTCCATGTTTTCCCTGGTAACCTGCAGGGTGCTGATGTCTATGTAGTAGATGGGGCCACCCTGCCTGCTTCTGTCCCCATCATCTCTCTCTACCACCATACCAATGGCCCTGGGGAAATACACCTTGGGACTGTCCCCACCAGCGTAACCTGCTCTCACATTATAGGATCCAATGTCAGAAACAAGAGCTCCAACTTCATCTCCCCTGTACGTGCTGCTGCTCATGGCTGCTGCTGGCACAACTCTCAGGTCAAATACTATGGGGAAAAGAGACTGCAGTGGCTGTCAAGGCGGCCCCTGAGAAGCTCTAGCCCACAACCCCCTTAAGTTCCACTTCTACCTGCCTCAGGCAACAAAGCAGCACCCTAGAGCTCTTACTTCCTTTTTACCTTTTATTTTGAAATGGGGTCCTGTTAAATCACTAAATTGCCAAGTCTGGGCTCAAACTTGTGATCTTTCTCCCTCAGCTCCCAGAGTACTGGGATTACAGGTCTGTAAAACTGTGCCTGGCAAACCTCTAAATTACCTAGTTTCTGGTGCTTTGTTATAGCAACAAAAAATGGTTTAAGAAACAGATGTAGGACAACCAAGAGGATGGGCTCTATGGAAAATAATAGAGTACATACTTCATATAAAGAAGATAGTTGCAAGGGGCTAGCGGAATGGCACAGAGGTTAAAGCACTTGCCTTGTAAGTGCCAGGCCCTGAGTTTGCTTCCCCAGCACCACATATAGTAGGCTATGGTGGTACATACCTGTAATCCTAGCACTCAAGAGGCTGAGGCAGGAGGATTGCCATGAGTTCAAGGCCAGCCTGGACTACATGGTGAGTTCAGGACCAGCCTGGGATACAGAGTGAGACTCTGTCTCAAATCAACAACAACAAAAACAAGAAACAACAAAAGAAGCTAGTTACAGCTAGCATGATGGCATATGCCTATAATCCGTCCCAGCTATTTTCAAAGCCAGTGCAGGAGGTTTGCAAGTTAGACTCCAGCCTGAGCAATTCAGACAGACCTTTTTCAAAATAAAATAAAAAGGCTGGAGTACAGCACAGTGGTACAGCACTTGCCTCACTTGTGTGAGACCCTGGATTCAACCCCTAGTAGTTAACTCCCTTCATATTGCTGCCTATATATCCCATACTCAGATATTCTACTTTTTTCAAGAGAAGCTGGAAAATGAAGATTTTAAAATGTGAAATTGTCATATTTTAAAACAATAGAAAAAGATGGCAGAGGATAAACATACACATGGGGGATCATGTTTAGCTGCGACTCCTACCTGTGCCTTATGTGCTGTCTTGTGGCACGTGCTGAGACTTTTGATGTCTTGATTAGCTTTTACATCGGTGGACTCCAGTGAACCATGTCTCTCTGTGTCTCAACTGTCATACAGAACCTGCCCACGCTGACCAAAGACTTGGTTATGACTTGCTTGGCCAATGGGGCACTGGTAATTGTGGTATAACCAAAAGCTTGATGAGACTTGTCTTCGTTCTAACTACTACGCAGAGGCTTGAATTATAAGAAGCTCTGTGGAACAGAGAGGCCCCAGAGGAAGAGGGATCATTTTGAACATGCTCCCAGGTGACTGCAGCCCTCTATGTAACCTCAGCTTTCACCATACGGACCCATCTGAGCCTGGTCAACCCACACAGTTGTAAAAAATAATAAACCATCATTATTCTAAGCTACTGAGTCTTGGGGTGGTTTGTTATGTTGCAATAAGTAACTGAAACAGAAGTCATTTATTCTCACCTTCTTGTTTTACTGCTAAGGCCCAGATAGGGGCAGGAGTGAAATTATGTAAAAGTCTGGTGAAATTTAGACAGCAAGCTTATGGCAATCAATAACTTTCCAGTTCTGGGCTCTTTCTACCTATTGTTTTCCTTTCAATTCTACTGATGAAAAGCACTATGCAGAGCCTATGAAACTTCAAACTCTACCTGCAGTTAATTTATATCATGTCCTCAATGTGTACAAATTACTAAAAGAGGCTGGAGGAATGGCACAGTGGTTAAAGTGCTTGCCTTGCAAGCACAAGTGCTGGGTTCAATTCTCCAGCACCACATAAAGCTGGGCATGGTGATGCATGCCTGTAATACCACCACCTGGGAGGCTGAGGCAGGAGAATTGCGGAGTCCAAGGCCAGCCTGGCCTATATAGTGAGTTCAGGACCAGTCTGGGCTACAGAATGGAACCTGTCTCAAAAAAAATTTAGTATAAAATCTTAGTCCCTGAAAATGGAAAGACTTCTAGGTCATCCAGTCCCTCACTATACAGGTTCAGAGAATGCAAAAACATTTGAGAAAGAAAACAGCCTCTGTCATTTGGAAGCTGGCCTGGTACAATGAGCCAGTCACAACGTTACTGACAATAGCCAGGCCCATACATCTGGTCCTTAGGTTCTCCTATGGCACATAAACAATTTAACAGAACGTCAAGGCCATTCTGTGATGGTGGCAGACCAAAACAAAAACAGGATCACCCCCTAACCATGTTTGAACTCAAATAAAACATGAACATAGTCCAAACCACTAAAAGACAAACAAACAAAAAATGACTAAATACCCGCATTGGTCTAATATGGGGGAATGCCTCTTCTTTCCAAAGACAGCTGTAGTATCAATCTATTATTCACTTCCCTTGGGTAAGACTTAGTGAAATGTTAACCATAAAATTATTCCCACTTCCTGACTGCATCGACTCCAGAGCAAAGTCCGTACTTTGTACAACTCTCTCCCAAATCACCCACCAAGATGCCTCACAATTCCTCGTGGTGCTTTTCCTTCCGCATTACAACTAGTAATAAGCCCAGCTTATTAACTATCAGTGTGTTTCTGGTGGGTTTTGGTCAGAGTGCACCGACAGACCTGCCGAAGTTCACAGTAGGAGGGAGAGTTCACTAGGAGCCTCCAGTTGGGTTCTTAGTATCATTATTCTTTGGCTAATGTCTGCCCCCTTCCTTCCATGAGAATTAAGCTCCTCGAGAAAAGAGGCCGAGTCTGCCGTGGTCAGAGATGATTCTCTGTGTTAGAGCAGTACTCAGCTGAGGTTGGCTGCATATATATATATATTCTAACTAGGTGCGGTGGATGCACGTCTGTAATCCCAGTACCCTGGGAGGCTGAGACGGGAGGATTGCAAATTCAAGCCCAGCCTGGGTAACACAGTCACATTTCAAAATCAAAAGTTAAAAATGGTAGAGGGCGCGGGGGATGTAGCCCAGTGTGCAGGCCCTGAGTCCAAACCTCGATACAAACAAAACAAAACAAAACTTGAATGGATAAGTACAAAGGAACTAACCTACACTAGCTCCCCCCCCTCAGCTCCTCTCAGTTCGTGTGGCATCTAGACCGCACATCTCCATACACATTCTTCCACCAACTAAGTATCCGAATTCCTTTCTCCGGGGATTCCGGACCTCTTGGAGCTTCCTCTCCGGGCCGAAATTCTCTCCCACACCTGAGCCTCAGGACTCTTTACGCACTTCGAACCCACCTGTCTTTACCTTCGGGCCCTACCACAAGAAACCCTCGCAGAACAGCCGCATCGCTACCTACGCGTCAACTGGGCACTGCAGACAACGATCGCGCATGAGCGGAAATCGGTCCCAAACGTAACATCTCTGACAAGTGAAGAGTTGCTTCGGAGTTTCCGTCCGGATCTAGGCGGCTTTGGACTGCCGGGAAGTTAGGTGAAACTAGCCGGAAAGAGAACGAGAGTGCATGGCTTTCTGGAACTTGTAGTCCTGGTGCTTCCGAAGCCCTACCTTGAGCTAACCCTTAAGTCTTCAGGTCTGCGCTTACTGTGTTTACAATCCACAGCTACAACCAGCTCAAATTCAGACTCCTGGGTGCCAAGAAAGAGTGGTCCAGGAGAGGGAGGAGGTGGTTTTTTGTTCCCACAACACCCTGCGGGGCCCGCGGCGCCTTCTGGGAGTTGTAGTCCTCGCTCTGCGTACTGCGTTCGTCGAGGGGGAGGGCGGAGCTGCCGGCGGCCCGGGCGGGCTGGAGTGGGTGCGAGAACCGCCTCCGCCTCTGCCGCCTCCGCCGTGTCGCCTCCTCCGCCCGGGCCGTTCGCTGCTGCGCGGGGAGAGCGAGGCGGGGCCGCCGGGGCCGCCATGGAGCCCGACTCAGTAATTGAGGACAAGACCATCGAGCTCATGGTGAGTGCGGCCCGCTGAACCGTCCGTTCTTCCGTCCGCCCGGCCCCGGGCGGGCCTGCCCATCTCAACGTCCGGCATGAGGCCGGCTTTGGCCCTTTCTCGCTGCCATGGCCCAAACTTGGGCCCCCAGCCTTCCTTGGCCTTGGGCCCGATGCCGCTCCTCCTGATCCCTCGAGATCTCAACCGGACCTGGCCCGGCCCCCTCTATGCCCCTCGGTTCGCCCCCTTCCGGTCCTGTCTCTAGGCCAATTCCTCTGACGACCCTCGTTCGATAACGTAGCTTTAGGTCACACTAGTTCTAGATTTTATTCTTCTCCTTTTAGAGGAAATTTCCCCTGCCACTGGTTTGTCCTGTTCAGGCCCGCACCGCGCTTCCAAGCCCCACTTCCAAGTGAGATGGTGGTGGGAGGGGGTACGTGAGAGATCGGTCCTAGCTGCCTCGGTCTCCGCGTCCTCGGAAGGGCCTCGGCATCTTCTCTTTAAACCATGGCCGTGTGGAGATAGGCCCTCCGGGGCCGGGGTGAGGGGGGCTCTCTGTTTGGAGCCTGTGACCGATAAGGGGGCCTCTTTCCCCGGCCCCTGTGGTGTCAGGGCTTCTCGGACAAAGGGTTTCCTACCGGGTGGTGAGGGATGTTTGCATAGCAAGGCCCCAGGTACTCTGGATTTTATCCTGCAGTAAAGAGAAACCTTAACTTTTACGTTTTCCAGAGCTGCTTTTGGATGTGGGGGAGTGGGGGATGTGGGGGAGGGAGCCATTCTCATCACTGCCACCGGTTCTTTCTTCTTAGAAAGAAAGAAGAAAAGGGAGGGAATTCTTAGCCCCCTGGGGAAGTGTTCACTTTTCTGTTAGAAACCTTTGGTAGCCAGACTAATCCCCCTGGGCGATGGACACTCTCAATACCTTTCCTGCTGGTGACTTGTAGCCAGAAGGAGTTTTTAGAAACAGGACAATGACACTATGATAGAGTGGCTAATAGAAGCGAAGGATTTTGCTAACTGCTGGATGATTTGGTGAAAGAAATAAAATATGGTAGGTGTTACTTGCCAATTTGAACAGTAGGGAAGTCAGACTGGGCTCTGGAGAGTTGGGAGGAAGTCTTTGCCTCAGCAAATAGACAAATGCAAGGTTTCTTCCTGTGGAAACCTTGACAGTTTCTTTGTATCTCTGCTAACGCTGTAACAACTTGTAACCATGTTGAGGAGAAAGTTGAAAGAGCTCACTTAACCTAGAAAATGTTTTTCCTAGTTAGATTTTCTCCAGTGTGAAAAATGTTTATTGAGTCAGTGATTCCACCGGGTAGGGTTGGTGACATCAGAGCCACTTCCCACATTTAACGCTATAAATAATAAATGGTGACACTGAAAGTCTGTTGGATAGCTGCATGGTTTCTGTGGATGACGGCATCTGGGGATTTGAAGTACATGTTTTAAACATGGCAGTGTACAGTCGTATAAATGCGTTATCTTCATATTTGAGGTCCTTTGCGTAATTCACAGAAGTGGACTTCTCCAGTGTTTTTGAAACTGCGAATAGGTGGGTAGCAAGAGGGCTCTGGCATTTTCTATTGTATGTATACCCATGTTTGTGTGCCCGTGTGCGTGCGTGCATGTGTGTGTATTTTCAAGGGGATAATGGCACGTGTGGGTTTTTATTTGATTTTCATTTACTGAGTAATTTTTCCTTTTTAGCATCATTTAGTGAACTTGTGGTCAGGATCTTGATACTCTGCAACTTTTGTAGTGGATTATTTTGGTAATATATCTTGAGTGGAATGATTGTATGTAGTGCATATTAAAGATGCTTAATACACATACTTAAAATGGAGATTAGTTCATACTGAAAAATTCTAGCCTGATACGCCTATAAATTAGGCTATTTTGCGCTCTTTGTAAAAACTAAGATGTCTGTTTTCAAAAGAATTAAAAGAAGTATATGTAAATAAGTGCTTTTGAGTATATGGTTAAGTCTTTGGCCTAAATGTACTGGCCTTCAAATGCTCATAACTTAAAAAGTTTTGATTTTAGGGCTGAGGCTGGGGATGCTACTTAGGATAGAATATTTTAGCATGTGTGAGGCCCTGGGTTCAATCTCCAGTACCATCAAAAATAAAAACTTTTTGGTTTTATAATATTATTTCCCCTTGGTATGAAAAGAGAATTTTAATCACTTAAGGACAGTATAAACTAGGGTTTAACCTAGAATTCTTAAAAATTTAATGAGTTCTGTAGTTAGAGTCATCTTAAAAATGGTTTTTCATTTAAGGATTTTGATATTCCCTGAAAGGGTTATCAGTTAAGACTTCTGAACAGAAGTCTTTTTTTTATGACTTTCCATAAACATGCATGTATTTATTTTAGTATAGTAGATAGGTGCTTAGCTACTGATGGACTAAATCCAGGATCAAATGTAGGAATGATAATGCCTTAGAATCCAATTGCATGTGGCTTTGTGTATGCATTGCATCTAAATTACAGTTTGCAGAAATAGGTTAAATATACTTTTTATATTGATGTTTTTTCGAAATAACATGTTTGAAGGAGGGGAAGGAGTTAACCTGATGGTGTTTTGAAAGCCTACAGCATGAAATAGCTTAGATTTTTATGAGTCAGCTTCAAAACTCAAGTATTACTGATTGTGCTGCTTGTACCAGTTTGGTACTTAATGGTTAACGGGATTAATTTTATGTGATATTACAGAGTGTGCTGTATTAAAAAGGAAACAGATCATCTAGATTTCTTCATCTTTATCCCTCTCTTTCTTTCCTTTTCCTTTATTTTTTGAGAAGATTCAGGGATGGGTGATTTGGTGGAAGAAGTAGAATTTCTTCCTGCCCTTTGGGATCAATCCTGTGGTCTCCAGCATGCGAGGCAGATGCTTTGTACTGCTGTTTCCTCCTCCCTCACCCTATCTCCAGTTCTTACAGGTTTGATTAATAGGAAATAAACCTAGATAGAGTCAAGGCTTGGAGTGTAGCTCAGTATAGAGTGTATGCTTTTTTTTTAAAGTTTTTTTCCCGTTTTATTGATATGTACTAGTGCAGAATGTAAGATTTACAATGGAGTTGAACATTTTGTGCACATACATTTCTTGTCAAAGTGACAAGGGCTTTCCCACTCTCCTTTTGTCCCCCCCACCCGCCCTTCCCTCCCTTTACCCCCACCCTGTCCCCCTCTTTCGCTTTGTCTTTCGTTTAAAGTTCCATGAGATAGTTTAGAGTGTATGCTTTGTATGCCTGAGGCCCTGGATTCAATCCCCGGCACACCCTCCCACTCCTAAATAGAAGGATATCAGAGTAATTAAATCTTCAAAACGATCTACCCCTGTGATTTTTATTCTTGCTCTTCACCCCCTTGACTTTCTGCATAGAATTCAGACTATGAGCTTTTTTCCCCCCCGTGTAGTTGGTATTGAAATCAGGGCTTCACACAGGTAAGCAAGTACTCTACCAATGAGCTACATTCTGAGTCCTTTTTGTATTTATATTTTAAAACAGGGCTTTACTAAAGAGCCCAGGCTGCTCTTAAACTTTTAATACTCTTGTCTCAGCCTTGGGATTACAGGATTGTGCCACCATGCCAGGCTAACACTATAAGCTCTTGATGGAGACTACTGAATTTGCAGTAGTTAATGATAATGTATGATTTAGCTACCACGTGGCTTTCATGGCTGTCTATTGGCCTGGTGCTATATGTACCTTGTTTTTCAAACTTCTGACTTTGGGAATATTGTCTTTATGTCTTTATTATAAATAAGGTGGAATGGTAGTTATTATTTTGGAAATATACAGAGATCACCAGTTTGGATCTAGTTCTGTGGGTTTCTCTGGAAATAATGGGAACTCTGCATTGTGTATCATATATTTGCTTGAGTTAGGAATTTGATTTGATATTCAGTCACTCCTCACTAGAAAGCTGTCACAAAAGGTACTCTTTGGGACAGAGGGGTGGTTAGGCTCTTTTAAAAAGTGGCAGAAATTGATGTTGATAGTTTAGGAATAGTATCCTGCCTCATCTGTGGGTGTGAACAGATCCCTTCCCCCATTACATCATTAATGAACAATTTATACTGTTATTAACTGTTGATATTCTCTTCTGATAAGAGACCCTAAGTGAGTCATTTCCTTTCTGTCTTATCTCTTATGTGGCTAAATTACTTGTTGAATGAAGAAATATATTTTAAGTTACATTGGGGTTTATTAAGAAGGTATATGAATGCTGTTTTTAGAACTATGGAAGTAGAGGCAGGCCATAAGGTCAAAGAAATGAAAGAAACTAAGTCATTGGAAATATTTCCTTATTTTCTTTTATGGATCATTCTTTTTTCTTTCCTATCACTGACTTTCTACCTGGGTAAATGGGAATGTTTGGTGACTCCATCATGAAATTGGATTTTTGCTGTTATCACTTATCCTTTCATATCTTTTCTAACCTACTGAATAGAGATTTAGTAGATACAAATTTCAATAGGGCCCAAATAAGGACACTGCGTTTGTATTTATAGGCCTCATTGACCTGCCTAATTGAAGAGCCTGTGCTCAGATGTATCTGTTTTTGCCTTTGAGTTTGCAGTACGTTAGATGTCCCATCAGATTTTACAATGATCCTACACGTATGTATTGGCACTCTCTCCTCTTGACTGCTGTATTCTTTATTCTGCACACTGAGAACTAGGCCAGAGGAATGTTTAGGCCATTGGGTAGATTCACAGAATAGCACATTTGCCCTTTGAATAATGTTGTTTGGGTTAATAAATTTTAGAAACAAGGTTTTCTCCTCTGTGAGTTCTTTGGTTTCCAGTGTTCCACCTTGTGATATTTCCAGTTTATGGGAAAGAAAGCATTTTCAGTTTAGTGATTACATTCTAGTTTCCTTTCTTGTTTTCTTTCCATTTTCTTCAGTTAATTCTTTATTCCAGCTACACCACTCACATTTTTTATCAGCATTGGTATGAATGGACTTAAGCCCCATATTGAAGGCTACTGATACTTACTGAAAGAACTTAATAGTTTTCTCTTTGTCCACATTGGCTTAGGTCCCATCTCAGCCTAAACTAGTGAAAGTCCTGTCAATCCATAAAACGCCATGTCACCTCTTTTGATGTCATTTTATACTGTGGAGGCAGATGCCATCTTGTTTTGTATCTATACACTGCCTACATGATAATCCTTGTTGAGTGAATGAACTTAGACTCTTTCGTAGTACTTAACATATTCTGTGCTTTAGTTGTGTGTCCCCTGTTAGAGAAGGGACCTACCTCACCTTACTGTGACACATAACTCCTTCGTACACACAATGCCTTTTTGCAGTAGGTGTCTGTCTCTCTTTCTTTGACTGGAGGTTGAACCCATAGCCTTCACCCAGAGCTATATCTCCAGCCCTTTTTTCTAAGACAAGGTCTCAGTAAGTTCCTCAGACAGGTCTTGAACTTTTGATCCTCCTGTCTCAACCTCCCAGAGTGCTGAGATTACAGGGCTGTAGAAAACATTGTTGCCTTCTACCTTTAACTTAACCATCTTTTCGGGAGTTTTTCATCAGTGTTACTAATTCTCAAAATCTTAATTTTTATAAGACTTCTTACTGAATATTATAGAAACTTGTGATGTGTCTCAACTCCTCTTCCAGAGGGTGTTATCTGATGATCCTTTCAGTCCTTTATGATACTCAGCAAGAGACTGCTCAATAGATACTTGATTAAATTTAATGTTACTTTTATTTCCGTGCTTTGAAACCTTTTAAGGTTTCCTTTTGATAGCCTTAAGAGAAAGATAGAGATGACTATAAAAGGCGAATATAGGAGAATGCCTGCTAAGGGGAAATTAGAGTGGTTCGTAGCACACGGGGCATTCATAGACTTTAAAACCATTATTTACAGACTTACACACACAGGCAGATTGTTTTACATCTATCTCAGACTGGTATTTGACAAAGAATTGAGGAAAACTGATTTTTTTTCATTATCTGTTGGTATGAATTTACTAAACAGTTGATAAGCTCTAAGCAGGGTTCTTTGACCTTCAAAGCATGCTTTAGCCAGAAGAAATGCCATGGGTCATTAAGTGAAATGCCAGAGTTTGTGGTCTAGCTCTGTCACTATCACCCGAAAGGAGACTGTCTGTGTAAAATTTAATTATCTGTAAACATTGAACAACAAAATACTTAGGTATTCCTCTGAGCTGTTGGATTAAAGAAGAGATACATGTGAAAGAATTTTGCAGAGGCTTGCCTTCACCAGGTGCCAGCCTTGCTAACTTCACCCTCAAGTATCAAGACTATGTTTTGTAAAGCAAAGACAGATGGTGTGGCAAAGATTTTGATTTTTTTCCCTTGAGTTACACATGAATTTATTTGTAAATCTTTACAGAGGCCTAACAGTCTCTTGTTTTTTTTTTTTTAGCTCATATATATTTTATAAAAAGTGTATTTGTTTTTGAGATAGGGTCTTGTTCATGTAGACCAGGCTGGTCCTGAGCTTACTGTGAAACCCAGGCTGGCCTTGGACTAAAGGCAGTTCTCCTGCCTCAGCTTCCTCACAGCGGGGATTACAAGTGTGTGCCACCCGAACCAGCTAATCTTTATGTGGTGTCAGGGAATTGAACCTAGATCCTTGCACATGCTAGACAAGTGCGTTAACTACTGAGCTATGTCCTAAGCTCATATATTTAGTGAGCTGTCTCAGGAGAAATGATGAAGTGGTCTAATATCAGTACTAGCATGGAAAATTTGGGAGATACGTTACAGTTCCCATAGTGGGAGATAAGTTACAGTTCCCGTAGTGGTCTAAGTAGTGGCCTGATTAGACAAATGCTCTAACAGGGAGACCCTGCCTCGCCCTGTTTTAAGTATTCTGGTAGAAAGAGATAAGTCGTTAGTTTAAAGGAACAATCAACTTTCTAATGTAATGACTGATCAGTTTAGTTTAGACTGGGAAATATGGTTGTGGGATTCATATTCTTGGCGGAGTTGGTGATTTTGACCTTCAACAGGATAAATAAGATTTCCATGTAGGTTGCGTTACTGTTCACCGAATTAATTTGACAATAGGGAGAAAAAAAACCTGTTGGTCAGTAATGAACTTCTTATCCTTTGTCTCTGCTTGATCATAATTGCCTGACAGGAAGTGTCTTTGAGGGCAGATGAGAAGTGGACCAGAAGACTTGACAGTCCAGTATCTCTAACTTTGATGCTATATTTTAATAAAATTCCAGGATTGTAGAATATTTTGATGTCAGCAGGAAGCACTTTTATGAGATTTCCTCATGATTAGTCAATAGTGAATACCTTCACTGGATAGAGAGCTATGAAGTAGAAACACAAGGACATTAAAAAGTAGGAAGTGAAAACTGAAAAAAAGTCCATGAGGAGAGAAATGTGTAAATATAAGAGTAATAAGTGTACGGAATTGTTCCTTAGTTGAAAGCCTCTGATCCACAGAAGAAGAAGAAAAATTGGAGTAGGGCTCTACCATTAAGAAACTGAAACTTGAGTTTTATATAATTTTAATTTTTTTGTGTGTGGTCCTGGAATTTAACCCAGGAAGCTGAGCTGTAACTCCATCCGTTTTTAAAACTTATTTTGAGGCAGGATCTTCCTAAGTTGGCCAGACTAGCCTGGAACTTGAGACTTTTCTGCCTTACCTTCCTGAATCATAAGAATTACATCTGTGTGCCACTGTGCCCACCTTAATTTTTTTTTTCTTCAGACGAGGTCTTGTTATGTAGTCTAGGCTGGTCCTAAACTTACTGTGTAGCCCACGATGGCCCCAAACTCATGACATTCCTCTTGCCTCAGCCTCCCAACGGCTGGGATTACAGGTATATGCTCACGTCTAATTTGTGTGTGGTGGGGAATTTGCTTGTTTTTTTTTTAAGAGTTAAATTGATCCCTGCCTGATGGCATAGCCCTGTGATCCCAGTACTTTGGGATGCTGAAGCAGGAGGATCACAAGTTTGAGCGCAGGCCGTGGCAACTGAGTGCCTTAACAAGAGACGTGGTCTTAAAGTCCAAAGTAAAAAAAAATGAGATCAGTGTGAAGGCCCTTGGCTCCGTCCCCAGTGCCACAAAACAGAGAGTTAAGTTGAGAACAGTTTACCAGTTTCAAGAACCAGTAGTAAAGTATACTTTGGTTCTCTGAAGTTAGCATACGAGAGAGAAAAGTAAAAGGTTGCAGACAGAAAGAACTGATTTCTGACACTTCTAGTCTGCCATCTGTTAATCTTGTATCTCTGGCATAAAGGTTGCCATCAGTTAGACCTTGAAGAAATTTTTACTGGTTTAGGCACTGAAGAAAAAAATTTTTTTGAAAGGAATGGGGAGAAATTTAACTCACCGGTGTAAGAAAAAGTCCTGAGAATTCAGAAGACTCAGATACATGCCTGTTATTCAAATTGTTTGCTTGTGTTTTATTATCACTTACAACAAGTGGGACAAGATCTTGCTCTGCAGTCCAGGTTGGTCATCACTGTGTAGCCCAGGCTGCCCCAAAACAAAGCATATCCTTCTACCTCAGCCTTCTGAGTGCTGGGAATTACAGGTCTGCAGCATTGCACTTGGCTTATGTTGTGACGGGGAATCAAGCCAGGGCCTTATGCTTGCTCAGCAAGTACTCTCAACTGTTGAGCTGTGGCCGGAGCCCCTGTTCTGCATTTTGTATATAACAGTGGTTATACTGTGAAAGACTTAGCATATTGCTTTAGCAGTTAGCTGCTAACCATGACTTACTACTTTCATCAAAATTGTACTTCCACTTTATTCTTGACTCAAGAATAAAATCACTTAATGGGAAAACTTGTGAACATTTTTTTCCCTGGGATTTTACTTATGTGATCTCTTTAAAGATGTTTTTGTTTGTTATGGTGAGGTTTAGCATAGACTAGTATTTCAGTCACTTCAGTTGCTTTGCCTACAGTATGAAAAATCAGAACATCTTTGGTTATTGCCTATGGCTTTTTACTAAATCTTGGATCTATTAAAACTTTTACATGTCTTGGGTTCACCTGGATTGGAGATTCTTTGTCACATATACAGATTTGGCTGCTAAGCAGGACTGTTTAAACACTTCTATAATGTTTTTTGTTTTAATGTTAATATTTTGGGCTTTGGAACTGCTTGGCTTTTTGGTAATTAAATGTTCTTGAAGTGGCAAAGATGTAGGGAATTTTCCTCCTCAGAATAGCTGGACTTGGGTTCAACTAGGCTGTAGTTTTTATAATTCTCCATTCCCACATTCATTAACTTAGGGTCTGGGAGAGTAAGGAAGGCTTAGTTTCTTCTGTCTCAGGAATACTGGCCTTTCTGACCCTTCTACTTGGGAGGCAGCAGTGCTGTGTGAAAAGGACCTGGGCTTTGCAACTTAGTAGATATGGGAGTGGGCAAGTTATTCCTTTCTTTTTCTGTTTTGAAAAATTAAATATAAGTGGTTACTATAAAGGGCTACCTTTTGTTAACTGCTCAATAAAGGTAGGAATTGTAATTACTGCAGGAGCATTTTGGTAGCAGTGTGACAGTTGAGGAAGTAGCAGAGTTATGTGAAATTAAGTTCAATTTAAGTTTTTATCTGTGTCATCCTTTTGGATACCTTTTCTCTCTCACTTACAGTTTCTTTAGAATTTGCAGTCTTAAGGAAAAGTTAGTATGAAAGGGAAAGAATGTTAATATAAGAAGGCTGGGTATGACTTAGTAAATTGTTTATTATTGTTGTTTGTTATTTTTCCAAATTTACCTGATGATTGGTCACTGTTAGGTATTGGCTTTTATTGATTCAGAAGTTCATTCTTAAATTGTTGTGTGTTTTTAAGTGTTCTGTATTACAGCTGAGAGCCAAGGATTTGAAAAATATATGCAGATTTGACATTTTCTCTGTAGCAGACTAAAAGATTTCTTTGTTAGGTGTTTAAATAAACATCTTTGTATCTCTCATATCATTCATTTTGGCTGACAGACTATTTCTGTAATGGTAGAAAAGCTATCTTAGAAAATGGATAAGGAAGTTCATTGTAACTGAATGATCTCGGACAGTTTACATGGATGACAGAGTAAATTTTTAGCAGCTGTTGTTTGAAAATTAAATGCTATTTATCATTAGTTAATATTAATATTAGGACTACATCGTTACGTGCCACACAGTAAATACTAATATTAGGGATGCTTCATTACTTGCCACATAGAAATTTTTTCTTTTATCTTCTCTCAACACCGAGGCCAAGAATACTGCTGCAGACCTTTCATGCCAAGTAGCTGACTCAGGGTCGTAACTTTTTCTGTGCCTCAGATCCACCATTCTGTTGACCCTTCCTCCATTTCTTAGTGGCCGCTCTTTGCCGCTGGTGCCATGGTGGGTGTATGGATTGCTTTCTGTCTTTCAACAGTTACCGAAGTGCATGTTTGGGATTTTGTTGAAGAAAGCTGGATACAGTAAACGGAAAGAATCTTGGAAGATGCTTGACTGCTGTCTTTTCTCAGACTAGTCTGAAAGGGAATACCCCATTCATTCTGGATTGGTGGATCTGAAGTACAATATATTTTCCAGGTAAGCCATTACCCTGTATTGTTTTGTTTTGTGGAACTTACATTGCTGAAAGAATTTTTAAAAGCTTTCTTTTTTCCATTACTCGGGAAAGGAATGACTATTAGATATGCGTGCTTAGTGTCATGTTTGGATGTGGATCAGTGATGGTATATGTGGCAGAATTGCTAGGGAACACTAGGTTTCACTGTAAGGAGTTCCGTTATGGGCCTAAAACATAGTCATTTTAAGGCACTATATAATTTATAATTAATACCTGTTCAGAATTTTTTTTGCCGTTACCATGTAAAGTAGTGTGACTTTTATCTTTAGGACTCTTGAAAGTTCCTCTTAGGAAGGGTTACTAACTACACCAACTGTTTATTGAGAGCATCTCCTAAGCGTTAGGCACTGTTGTAGGCACTTTACATTTACTTTGTGTTTTCTGTTCGGTTGCCTTAGTGCTACATCTACATTTTGTAAGGATTGAGTTGAAGCTCCTAAGCATTCAGTAAGGGTGAGTTGAAACTTAGGTCTTTCCATCTTACTACATTTGCTGAAGTTTATCCTTCAGTTTCTGTATTTTCAGTTTGATCTTTCTTGCGTTCTTTCCATCTTAATACATTTGCTGAAACTTATACTTCAACTTTTGGATTTTCAATTTGATCTTTGTTTTTTCCCTTCTTTTCTTCCTTTCTGTTGAGATTCTGTCTGTCTGTCTCATTGAATAGCCCAGCCTGGCCTCACACTCATTATCCTCCTGCTTCAGCCTCCCAAGTGTTGGCATTACAGGTGTGTGCCACCATACCGTACTCAGTGTGATACTCTGCAGTGGGTTTTCGCTTGAGAAACACATTGTTTGGTTTGGTATTTTAGTCATATCTGGAGTTCTGCTTGGTTGTGGGAAAATGAGGTCTTTGGTCAATGTATTAAATGAACCAGTGAGTATAAAAGAGGCAGTGTATTAATATGTCAAAATGTGCTTTATACAAAATTATCACTTAGCTTAGTAAAGCTCAAGTTTGTATCTTCTCAGTTTCTCGTAAGTATTTGTTGGTTATTTAAGTAGCTCACTAGTTCTTTCCGTGGACTTTTTTTGATCTTTGGTTTGTCACCCTTACAAGTAAGGCATTTTCTGGCAATGGTCTTGAAAACATGACTTTTTTCTGGTATTTAATATTTTCTCTAGCCTACTTAAGTCCTGTAATCCTTAGTTTTTTTTTTTTTTTAAACAGACTGGTAACTCTGACTTTATGATTCTTGTTTGAGTTTAATTCTTTTTGCAGGTGCTAATACTTCTCCTAGGTGAGCATTTTCACACTTGGCATCTGAAGGGCTGGCAGGGTAATAGTGGTGGTAGTGGTAATAATACCAGTAGAAATAACAGCATTTAACAATTTCTGAGCCCTTATTCTGTATGGAGCATTACTCCTGGTACATCATATGTATAAGCTCATTATGTTGGATACTAACTTCACCGGTGAGGAAACTGAACAATAGAATAGTTAAATAACATGCTTATGGTCACACACTTATAAGAGACAAAGATGAGGTATCATGGTAGGGAGATGAGGCAGAGAGATTACAAGTTCGAGCCCAGCCTAGGCAATTTCATGAGAACCCAGTCTCAAAAACTAAAAATGTTCTGAGGATATGGAGGTGTAGCTCAGTGTGAAGGCCCTGGCTTAAGTCCCTAGGGCTCCCTGCTCCTCAGAGATGCGGGTTGAACCCAGGAAATCTGGCTTCAGAGAATGTAATGTTCTTCTAACCTCTGTCATTCTGCCTGGTTTAGAATGTTATCTAATAGTAAGTAGAGGGACAGAAATGAAGTCTAAAGCTGTATAGTTTTCTGATTTTAAGATAACATTTGCCAAGGAAAGGATAACAGTTGTTGGGTATCTGTTTCTTACCTCCTAGCTCTCGTGTTCTATATTAACCATTGTAGGACTGTCTATTATATTCTTTGCCTAGAAGATTCACATTTTGGGGTTATCTTTCAGAGCAGTGCCATGGAAAGTTGGATAATTGCATTCTTTGTTTTGCTAGCCAAAACTATTTTGACTATCTTGAAATGTGGTTTTTGCTACTAAGTAAGTGAGTTATAAATTTTACCTAATTTTAATTAAATTTGTATTTAAATAATCTCATGTGCAGTTTAGAACTTACTTTACCCTAGGTCTGTCCTTGGTTGAACATCTGCCCTTGGTTTAGCATCCTTAGAAATCTGATCTGCTCAGAGCAGCTGCTTATTCCAGGACTGGACTGACATTAACCAGCCTCACAAGATTAATGTATAAAACCAGAATTCTAATTTATGAATTGATACTGGGGTGTGTGTGTGTGTGTGTGTGTGTGTGTGTGTGTGTATGCATATGGGGGGGAAGGGAGAGAGAGGAGAAGGGGGAGAAGGGGAGGGAAGTAGGGAGGGAGAGAGAGAGTGCTGGTCCATTTTTATTTTTTGAGACAAAGTCCCACTAAGTTGCCCAGGCTGTGTTCAGACTTGTGATCCTTGTTCCACATCCTCTCAGAATGCTGGGATTATAGGTCAAAGCCACTGGGCCTGGCTTTGATTTTACTTTATATGCTATTTTCACTAGTTCTCTCTGACAGGTCATATCGTAAACATAAAAAGGGAAGTGAGTTATCTGCTGGATGAGATTAAAACAACCTTACTCAGTTTACTTTGGGATGGATGGTTTTTCTTCATGGCAAAAGTTCCTTTATCTTTTCTCCTTGCTTTTGTTTCCCAAATTTTGTGATTAAAGCCTTCATTTTGGACAGGTAAGCACTTCTTGACTTATAGGTCTTTGTTTTTCTTAAAGTTCCTTTATCACTGCTGTGATCCATTTTTGTGTTCCTTTTCAACTCTAGAAAGCATTTAACTTTTCCTTGCTTTCCTGTGTCGTCTTTCTGCTGGGAAACATGTATTAGCTTATTTGATTTGGTCATATAGAGTGTTATAGAGTAGGAATATATTCAGAAGACTGTATATCTGATGATACATTTTCTTTGCATTATATCATGTTACTAAATGGAGCTTGTTTTTATTGTATCATTACTTTGGGACTTGTTCTTCTTCTGTTTCTGTAGTAGAAGGAATAGCATAGTCAACTTTGTATTTTATGAAGTTAGCTTTGGCAGATGTGCAGAATTGATTGAACAGACTGGAAAGAGGAACACTGATTTGTGTAAGTGAATGTTGGTAAACCAGAGCACCTCCAGCATGGGAAATGGGATTGGGTCCATGGTTGAAAATGTGTGGGTGATAAGATCTATCATCCTTGGGGATTGGTTTTATTTTTCTTTTTAAAATTTATATGTCATCCCTTACCCCTTCTACTCTCTCAGAGACTGGTTTATTATTAGAATTGAGTAGGAATAATTGTATGACTTTGCAAGTTTTTGTGATGTGTACCTGGATGCATGTTTGTTTTTTTCTCCTAGGTAGGTAGTACTAGAAGAGGAAGTTGGAGGAGGAGGATTCTGAGTTTGGTATGGGTTATACATATGAGCTGTCTATGCATGAACAGTGTTAGGGAGAAATAACTCGTAGGAATTCTGGTCTGGAGCATGTTAGAGAGGGCAGGGTTAGAGAGATATAATTTGTAGCCCAATCTTTCACTTAGTAGAGTTACTAGATTACTAAGGTACAGACTGGGGACTCTGTATGTTGGTATATGGGAATACCAACATAAAAGAAGGTATTACGGTTACGGGTTAGAACGGTTTGATCATACACAGTGTTGGCCAAGATATGTTGTTATTCTCTCCTTTTCTTTCTTACCTGGAGTCCTAGTTCCTTTTTTTTTTTTAACTGGAATGCAGTGCCCAGCATTAAACTTTAAGGGGGAAAGGTTTAATATTTAGTGCACAGCTTCAGAAGATCTCAGCCCATTGGGTGGCTGGCAGTGCTGGAAACACATGGCAGAGGCCTAGCTGGAGGAGCTTTTTATACCATGGCAATAAGAAACAGAGGTTGAGGAAGGCTGAAGCCTGTACCCTGCAGGTCAAACCTCAGTGATCTACCTCATGTGTGTCATGCCCCAATTATCTGCCCCTTTTAGCTAGGCCCCACTACTTAAGAGCACATGGAATCCATAGCTATTTCATGACATCTAATACATGAGGCTTTTGGGGGACATTTCAGATCCAAAGGAATTCTGTTTCAACTAGTTAATATCATTCCCAGTCAGCAAATTAGTCCATTGTATTTGGGTTGTGATTTTCTATTCCACTGTAACTGTTTAATAGAAGCACAATTTTTAAAAATTTTAACTTTTTAACAATGATTTTACTGTGGTAAACAAATTCATATGACATAAAACTAAACAGTTATTTTGGAAATACCATGCGGTTTGGGGAATCAGTGAGTGTCTTAATTTTACCCCTTTTTCAGAGGTTCACCCCTTTTCTATCTGACCATTGCCGCTCTTTCTATCCTGTCATTCGTGTTGGGGCCTTCTTATGTCATTATTTTTGTGTGTTTCATAAGAGGGACACCTATCTATATTCAGTCTTTTGTGCTTGGCCCATTTCACTGAGCTTTACTGACTATAAGTGGCCCCATTTTCGTTCAAATGCTTCATATCTGTCTTTCTTTATGGCTGCATAGTATTCCATTGTGTGTAGGTACCACATCTTGAACCATTCCTCTATGGATGGACAGGTAGGTGGTTTCCAGGATTTGGCTATTATGGACCTTGAGAGCTGTTTGGAGGTTCTAGCAGGGGAGCGCAGCTACTCCTGGGACATGACACACAAGGGGTAGGTAGTATACCCTTGACTGGGATGGTCCTCCTTTAGGGGGGATGGTTGTTCTCTTTGCCCAAGCATGCAGCTTTGGGAGGGATGTATATAGTGACGTATATAGTATATACTATATAGTATATAGTGGTGTATATAGTATATAGTGGTGAGGGAGGAAGGGGACACTCACATAGCCAGCCAGATCAGCCGAATCAACCCTGGTGATCATTGGGGTGACAGATGTCACAGCTGGATCGCCCCCACATCCAGATTTGGCTATTATGAATTGTGCTGCTATAAACATGGATATGCATGTGTCTTTTTAGTATGTTGACTTTATTTCTTTTGGGAACATGCCCAGAAAAGTGGTAGCTAGATCAAATTGAATTTCTATTCTCAGCTTGCTAAGGATCCCCCAGACTGCTTTCCGTAATGGTTGTACCACATTGCACTCCCACCAGCAGTGGAGTAGAGTTCCTTTCTTCCCGCACCCTCACCAACAATTGCTGTTTTTTTTGAGTTCTTGATGTAGGCCATTCTCACTGGAGTGAGGTGAAACCTCAACATTGTTTTTATTTACATGGCCAATGACGAAGAACACTTTTTCATATGCTTGCTGGCCACTTGTACTTCTTATTCTGTGAATTTTTTTCTTTTCTTTTCTTTTTTTTCTTTTTCTTTTTCTTTTTTCTTTTTTTTTGAGACAGGGTCTTGCTCTGTAGCCCAAGCTAGTCCTTAACTCACTATGGAGTGGAGGCCAGGCTGGCCTTGGACTCACAGCAATCCTCCTATTTCAGCCTCCCCAGTGCGGGGATTATAGGCATGTGCCACCATGCCCGGCTTATATCGTGCTGAGGACTCGAACTCAGGTACTTCATGCTTGCCTCATCACTTGCTAGGCAAGCACTTTAACCTACTGAGCCATTTCTCCAGCCCCTGTGAAGTCTCTTTGCATTTCAGCTGTCCACTTCTTGATGGGATTGTTTACTTTAGGGAGTTTTATATTATTCAGTTCATTGTGTATTCTAGATATTAATCCTTTGTCTGAAGTGTTACTAGTGAATATCTTTTTCTACTCTGTGGGCTGTCTCTTCATCTTGGTGATTGCTTCTTTTGCTGTGCAAAAGCCTTTTAATTCAGTGTAGCATTGGATGAGAAGCATAAGTCAGAGGAACATCACTTGCCTAGTATGCACCAGCCCCTAGGTTCAGTGCACTAGGAAAAAAAGTGACATTGCCTTCCACTTACATTGCGGTCATTTATAGTCTTACACGCTTTGCAAGAGAGTGCTCTTTTTTCCTGATACTCTCATGGTGTTACATGAATCCTGTCTTGTTTGGATCTGAAGTGTCCCCCAAAAGCCTCATGTTCTTCTGAATACCGTGTAGGTATAGGTTTGGGAGGTGGGCCTGGCTGGAAGGGGCGGATACTTAGGGCTTGACCTGGAGGGGTGTGTGCTGGTTCTGCCTTTCCTCCCAGACCCTCTCACTCTGTCTCCTGGGCAGCTATAGCTCTGGCTGCAGCCTCACCACGTGATTCCACCATTTTTCAGTTAGCCACTCACGGACAGACCTTCTGAAACTGTAAACTACAATAAATCTTTCTTCCCTAAGTTGTGGATGTCAGGTGTTGAGTCACAGAGATTAAAAAGTAACTAAGACAAATCCCTCCACCCCAATACTGAATCCAGGGTCCTTCTGTTTTCATTGGGAAACTTCAGGAGAGTTACAGTGCAGATACAACTTCATATTGCAGTGTGCTGAGAAGGCATGTTTAAGTATGTCTGAATGTGTTAATTAGTACTTTAAGAAAGCTGCATACTAAAGTTTTCTTCTCTTTTCTTTATATGTCAAGTGACTGACAGTAAGGAAACATACTAGTTTTTGTAGAACCATCAGGAAAATGAGAGTGCATCTGGGGCTTCACATTGCAGTATGCCTAGAAAGCCTTTGTTAGTGAAAGCTGTTTTTTTTGTTTGTTTGTTTGTTTTGAGACAGGGCAGTCCTGAACTCACTATGTAGCACAGGCTGGTCTGGAACACAGCAGTCTTCCTGCCTCAGCTTCCTGAGTGCTGGGATTACAGGTGTGCATCAGCATGTCCAGCCAATCTTTATGTGGTACTGGGGAATTGACATAGGGCTTTGTACAGGCCAAGCAAGTTTGTTAGCTAGTAAGCTATGCCTCCATCCCAAGTCCAGTGTCCTTCTACCACTGAACTATATCACCAGCCCTTTTAAATTTCTTTTCTTCTTTTTTTTTTTTTTTATTTTGAGAGACTGTATTACTGTTTTTCCCATGCCGGGCTTGAACTTGCATCCTCCTGTTTCACCTTCCCAAGTAGCCGGAGTTACAGGCACCTGCCACTGTGTTGGCAGGTATTATATGAATTTTATTTATTTATTTGAGACGGGCTTGCTTTATAGTCCAGGCTGGTCCTGAACTCACTATGGAGCCCAGGCTGGCCTTGGACTCACAGCTGTCCTCCTGCCTCAGTCTCCTGTGTGCACCACTACGCCGGCTTATGTGGTGCTGGGGAATTGAACTTGGGTACTTGGCAAGTGCTAAGTCAAGCACTTTAATTGCTGAGCCATTCCTCCAGCCCCTATTTATGAATTTTAAGGTGATGGTTTTAAAAAAATTTTTTGTTCTCCCCCTTGATTTTTTTTTAATTATGAGGCACACCACACATATTGAAGAGTTGGGACAAAAAACAGTATAACAAACTATATACAGTCATACCTTGGTACTTGATTGCTTTAAAACTTTTTGAGCAAGACAGCTGGGCGTTATGGTCCATGCCTGTAATCCCAGCTCTTGGAAGGCTGAGGCAGAAGGATTGCTGTGAGTTCAAGACAGCCTTGGCTACATAGTGAGTTCAGGACCAGCCTGGACTACAAAGCAAGACCCTGTCTCAAAAAACAAAAATAAACTTCCAGGATTTGGTACTTAATGCATTTTGATGTGGAAAATTCCACTGGGTATTCTTCCTTTGGGTGTTCTAAGTGTAGGCTAAAACATACCAGTGTCTGTTGACTTGTGTTGATACCCTTTCCAGCCAAACCAGTTTAATACTTCTTATTTTTGGTACTCCTTACGCCTCCCAGAACCAATTAGTGATGCGTATTGAGGTACCAGTGTACTCTCTGCAATTATATTCAGTAATTGTTGACATTAGGCCATAATTGGATCATTTCTATGCTAGTTTCTCCCCTTTTTTTCTCTATTTCTCCCTCTTTATTTCTCTTTTCTTTCCTCTTTTTCACTCCCCTCCTTTCCTCATCTAACACCTACCATTTTTTCATAGCTAAAAATATGAAAATAAGTTGCAGGTATCCAGCTACCTTAACTCCTTAATATTTTAGTGTTTATCTCCTAAGAATAAGGGTGTGCTTTTTCTCTCCCCCTCCATACTCAATAATGGCTATTTATTTACTTTTTCTCTGCCTGTATGTAACTTTATATTATATAATATATAGTTTGTGCATCTGTATAACCACATATTGCTTTTACATAAGAAAAGTAATTCCATAGTGTAATATCAAATACTCAATTAGGGGTTTGAGGTAAACCTTAATGGTAGAGCTCTTGCCTAGCACATACAAGGCCCCACTTTCCATCCCCAGCACAGTAAATAAAATAAAGTGAGATAAAGTTCACACTTTGAATCAAGATAGTGGCCAAGAAACAGAGCTACACGGTGTCTCCTTGTGGACTAACATAAGAAGTTGAGATTATAATTTTAAAAGGCCAGTTTACTTAGCTTGGAGCAAAGAGAACACCCCAACAATTCAAAGGAGGCCACAGGAAGATCAGAAATCTCAAAGACACATCTGAAGCTGAGGAAAACAGCAGCCCAGGAAGCAAGCCTAAGTTAACTAAGAGTGTCCCTCAGGCACCGGCATCTACAGACCAAGGAGAGTCTAGAGCACGGAACTTTTGGCCAAGGTCAATGTGGATCCAGGAGTAGTGGAAATTGACAGTATCTGGTAGCTCTAGCCTCCAGAAATGTGCCAGCAGGTAGTGCACACTGCAAATGCAATATGAGCTTCCCCAAAAAAGGCCTCCTGGAACCTAGACCAGAAGCAGAGCTCAGCAGCCATAACAGGCAGTGACGTAAACAAGACCCGTGTGTGTGTGTGTGTGTGTGTGTGTGTATTTAAAGAGCCTGAGACAACAGTTTAGTGTGAAAGTATGAAAGCAGATTCAGAAGAGTACATGAGGGTTTTTGAGGTCACTCTGAAACAGTGCCTAGGAAGAAACTGGCACATGAGACAGTTTTGGAGAGGAGAGAAAGGCTGCCGACCCCTGAATGGCTCAGGTAGTAGTGGGAGCATCTTTGTGGGTGGAGAGCCCTGCCCCAGGAGATGGAAGCCAAGACAAATCAGAGAGCTTTGCTGAGGGGGTTGGGTGTGACCAAGCCACCTCAGAGGCTGTCAGACTGTTAGGTCCTCCCTGACTATTCCCAGCACAGAACTCAGGAATTTTGGCTCTGCCCAAACACCCTTATACTGTTCACACCCAATCTCTCAGGCCTTTAAAATGAAGTTCCTCAATCCCAGAAACATGGAAAGAAGAAAAGGCAACAGGACACCCACAGAACTTCCTGAGACCCCAGAAACTAATATCATGGGCCTTGATACAGTAGAACTCATTGGGAAAGAAGTTAAAGAACAAATAAGTCAAACAGCCAGTTCAAACAAGATATTCTCAAAAGAAATGCAAGCAATGATCAGTGGCCTTAAAGAGGAACTTATTAAACAAATTGTGGTCCTAATAGACAGTGCTTACTGAGCATATGGAAGCTGCAAGTAAAAAGTTGGCTGAGGTAAATAAGGAAATGCAAGATACAAAGGAACATTTTGATAGAGAAGTGGATATTTTGAGAAGAAATCTAGCTGAAACTCAGGATATGGAAAATGTATTTGAAAAGGAGAAGTTAGTGTGAGGACAGAATTTCAGACCTTGAAGACAAAGCTGAGGAAAGAAATGTTATAATTAGGCATGACTCTAAAATTAGAAAATTAGAAATGAGAAAAGTAGTTGGATACAACAGAGGATGGATGATTAAAAGAGAACCGATCTTATAATTATGGGTGTGGAAGAAAGAGCAAAAGATAGCGCTAAAAGTATAAAGACTTTATTCACTAAAATCACATAAGAAAGTTTCCCAAATCTAGGAAAAGAAATGAATTTTCAGGTACAAGAAGCTTATATTAACACCAAATAACCTCATCCAGCAGTGAGACTCACCTCAGCATATCATAATCAAAAGCTGAGAAATATAGCATAAAAAGGGAATATTAAAAGCAGCAAGAGAAAAACAGACATTATTCTACCAAGGAAAACCCATTTGAATGATTACAGGTTTCTTAATGCAGACTTTAAAGGCCAGGAGAACGTGGAGCAAAATCTTTCAAGCTTTAAAAGACAGCAGTTATCAGCCCAGGTTGTTGTATTCAGCAAAATTATCCCTGAAAGCCAAAGAAGTAAACATTTTTCATGACCAAGAATCCCTAAAGAAATTTGCAGCCACTAGCCTAGCATTGCAGAAAATACTCAAAGGAATTTTTGAGAGAGATAAGCAGTGTCAGGGTCTCTGGGGTCCCTGGCTGCCCTTGGCTACCTATGATGAGGGATCAGTGAAGTCTGGGGGAGCAGAATAACTTTTGGGAGGCAGTATCAGCTCCTTTATCATCCTCAGCCTCGGGGGCGAGGCTTATAAACAGTTGGAGGTAGGGAGAAGAGTCAGCAAGGGTAGTAGGGCAAGAGTCAATCTCTGATTGGATGAAGTTTGGGGTCTAAAAGTCACCTAATTTGCATGGCGGGTCTTTCAAAACCTGAGCGTGTGATTTCTGGAGAGTGTCTTGGGGTAGGGAGAAAATTGGGAATTAGAGTCGAGTGAAACCTGAGCTGTGGGCTGTCCAAGGCCTGGGATAGGAGAAAGTGGCTCCACTTCTGCTGGTGTCTGAGCCTTCTACCTTCCTTTATTCATGGCCTAGTCAGGGTTCCACAAAGCGGCACCAAAAAATACTGAGGAAAGGAAACATCTAAGGAGAAAGTGTAACAAAAAAGTGCACATCTGTCATTTTATTGGTATCTCACAACAACAGTACCAACTTGTCGTGTTCTTTTCATTCCCAGCATCTGTCACAGTGCTCTCCAGAGAGTCACAAAGTTGAATAAAAGAATAATTTGAGAAGACAAATGAGAATTGCTATCTTGTACCAAAGAGTCTGTTTGTACTTTAAAGTATGTGAATTCCTTAAAGTCTTGGTGTTTTCTGTTTCACTAGCCATTTCTTAATGTTATCTCAAACAGCTTGATCCTAAAAATTAAACAGTTGACATCAGGTATCTTTTTTTAAAAGACTGCCTAAACGACCACTATGAGCTTTCTCTCTCCTGCCTGTAAACCATATTTAGACTTGTTGACTTGTAAATTGTCCTGGTAGTTTTATCTTTTGATAGCTCAACTGACATTTTGAAGGAGTTGTGAGTGACTTAACTGCTGTCTGTCCTTCCTTTTTCTCCTTCTACCTTCCTTTCTGTGTGTATGAATCAATGATTAATACATTTGACTATTCCTATGAGTTGCTTTCTGTATGCAGTAAATTTAGTAAGTGATGCATATAAAGCCTTCTGCTTTGAAGGAAATAAAATTGTTAAGTGTTTTTTTTTTCTTTTGAGACAGGGTCTCGTTTTGTAGTCTGAGCTGCTTCTGAATGAAATGTATTGCCCAGGCTGTCCTAGAATTTACTCCTCCTGCCTTAGCCTGCCAGATGCTGGGGTTACAGGTGTGTGTGCCACCATGCCCAGTTATTTTCTTGTGCTGCAGGATTGAACGTAGAGCCTTGTACTTCTAGGCAAGTCCTCTAATTACTGAGCTATGACCCCAACCCTGATAAGTGTTGTGTTAGTAGTGTGTTTTCCAACATTTTCCAGAACAGCCAGTTTTCAGAAATCCTATCCTTTGTAATCCAAGGGTCACCCTTTTGAAAATGCTGTTTTTCAAAATTTTTGTGCATTTTATCCAAGCTCCTTTTGTTCACCAAGTTTCTCTATTACCTTGCCAAAGTAAGGAGGAAAAGAACTGTTGTTAAATGTCTGCTGTTTACCAGATTTGTGTCTACTCCGCCTTTTAACCTTTACTTATGACCACTAAAGGGAGGCATTTTCTAGCATGTGAAGAATTGTGACTGAAGAAGGAAATTGGTTCTTGTCATGTAAATAAATATTAGATTTTTTTCTTACTGTGTTTTTTTATCTCTATGTTTGTGGTAAGAAAAGAAAAACGCTTGTTATTTTAAAGGCTATATCTGTCGATGCAATCTTAATATGAGACATATTCAGTGATAGTTTGGGGGATCTTGGGGCCCAGCTATAACAGGATCTCCAGGCTCTGGTTGGAGAGTAGCACTGGGTTCTCAGTTTTGGGGGACATTAGAAGAAACAGGGAAGGGGTGTCTTGCCTGTCCCTACCCAAGAGCTACCTCTTAAACCCTACTATAACTTCCTTTCCTCGTTTTTCCTACTTCCAGTCATTTCTTCTGGCATACGGCTGTTTCGTTGAGTCTCATGTTGGCTTTTATAAGTAATGTAGCTGATGTTGATTGGGTGCATATATTGGTGGTGGTAGTTAACTCTTAGCTTATGTAATTTATGTGAGTCATAGAGTATTGGACATAGGGTCCTCACTTACCTCTGCCGTTTTTTTTAACTTCAGTAAATGTGTTCATAAGGGAAACTTTCCCTAAGCAATTAAAATCATGAAGTCGTGAGTTTGCTTTGCTTGTTATATATTTTTTGTAAAATACAGATTTACGTTAAATCTATAGCTAACATTAAAAAAAAACTTACACTTTCATGTAACAAACAGAAGCCACCCTGACAACTAAACTTTGGGAAACATTACTCTACTCTACTGCTCCTTTTCATCCCTCTCTAAAAGATAAGAACTGAAAACAAGCCTTTTAAAAACATATAATTCCATTTGCATCAAAAAATTAAGTTTCTTAGTATCAAAATGTTTGTTTGTATTTTCTTATTGTCTCATAAATATGCTTATGGTTTGGAACTGGAAATGTCTTCCAAAAGCCTCATTCTTTGAAGGTAAATCAGTCATGGGCGTTAATCCATTGATTTCTTGTGCTCTTTTCAGATGGGGCATAGTGGGGTGGGGTAGATCACTGGGAGGAGACCTGGAAGGGTAGCTCTGCTCTTCCTCTCACTCTTGGCTTCTTGTTGCCATCTGAGCTTTTCTTCACCTAGGCTTCTGCCATGCCTTTCCACCATTGCCAGCCACTCTTGTCTAGAAGATACCTGAAGTTGTGGCTGAAATAAACTTTGCTGGGATAGAGGTATAGCTCAGCGGTTGGAGTACTTGCCTAGCATGCACAACTCCCTGGGTTAATTCTCCCGTGGTACATAAGAATTATTTGGGCATAGTGGTACATGCTTGTGACCCTAGCATTCAGGAGGCTGAGGCAGAAGGATTGCTGTGAGTTCGAGGTCATCTTGGGCTACGTAGTTCAGGACCAGTCTGAACTAAAGACAGAGCACCTGTCTCAAAAAAAAAAAAAAAAAAAAAGACAAAACCTTTAAAAAAATCTTTGCTCCCTTAGGTTGTGGATGTTGAATGCTGTGTCCCAGCAATGGAAGAGTTACTAAGACAGTGTCTTTTAGATTAACAGTCTTTAACAGGCTGGAAGAGTAGCTCAGCAGTAAAGTGCTTTCCTAGCAAGCTCAAGGCCCTGAATTCAATTCCCCAGCACCACACACCACATAAGCTGGGCATGGTTGTACATGCCTATAATTTCAGCACTTGGGGGGCTGAGGCAGGAGAATTACCTGAGTTGAGGCCAGGTTGGGCTATGTAGTAAGTTCAGGAGCAGCCTAGATTATGAAGTGAGACCCTGTCTCAAAAAAGGGGCGGTTTTATTTTGTAGTATAGTTTTAGGTTTATAGAAAGACTAAGCAGATAGTATAGAATGCCCGCATTCTTCTTTCCTACCCCAGTTTCCTTTAATATTATGTTGGTGTGATATTTATTCCAATTAACGAATCAATTTTGACATATCATTAACCAAACTCTTAAAGTTTTTGAAGAGTTCTTTAGGTTTTACTCTGACCGTTTCCCTCCCCTCTCCTTCCCTTTTTCTCTCATTTTTTATTTTGAGTTAAGGTCTGAGTTGCTGAGTCACCCAGGCTGGGCTTGAATTTGTGATTCTTCTGCCTCTGTCTTACAGAGACCTGGCCGTGCAGGTGCAGCATCGCGCCTTTCCTCATGTCCATTTTCTGTTCTAGGACCCAGTGTATCCTTTAGGCTTAGTTGTCTTGGGTCCTCAGCCTTCTCTTGGCTCTGATAGTTTCTTTCCTCATTTTTCATTTTTTATTTATTTTTTAATATTACGAGGATTGAATCCAGGGCCTTTGCACTAAGCTATATCTCTTGCCCTTACTATTATGTTTAAAACATTTTATCATTCAGTCAATTTTTACAATAATGTGTATTGATTTCCATCCCAGTCCCCCCCCCCCCCCTCCGTTTTTTTATTTTGAGACAAGGTCTCTCTAGGTTGCTAAGTTGCCCAGGCTGGGCTGAGACCCATGATCCTCCTGCCTATGCCTTCCAGAGTAGTATGTCACCATGACCTGCTCACCTTTCCTCATTTTTGATAAGCATATCAGTTTTAAATGGTTCTAGTCAGATGTATTTAAGATGTCTCATTTTGGAATTTGGTGTTTCACTCGTTTTTTTAGTTTCTTTCTTGAAACCAGGACCCAGACACAATTCACACATTGTACAATTAGTTTGTGAAATCTCTGAATCTGTAAAAATTACATCTCCCATTCTTTTTTTGCCGTTTATGAACAGAAGAAATTGAGATGGTCATTTGTTCTGTTTAACTTTTCAACACTTGTGCTTTGTCTGATTATGTTCTCATTAGGTCTTTATAATCTGCTTTCTTTTTATATTTCTTACAAATGTAAATTGGTAGCTAGACCCAGAAACTTGTTGGCTTTAGGTTCAGTGTTTCTGCCTCAATTGAAAACCAGAGTTAACAATTGAAAGCCAGAACAAAACAGAGACACAGAAACTATGCTTTTTCCATTGCATCATGGTGCTTTCTTGGTTATGGTATTCTCTCTCTCTCTTTTTTTTTTTTTTGCAAGTTAGTGATCTTTTAAGAAATACAGAACTTTTTTGCATGTGCATTTTTTTGTGAGTTAAAACCTCCACAGTTTATTAATAGGAGGTAGTGAAGCAGTACTTTGGCTGCACAGATGTGCACACGTGGGTCCAAGGGATAGCTCACTGTCAGAACACTTTCCTTGTGTACTAAAGCTCAGTCCCCAGTAAGTCTCCATATTGTGGTAATTACTTTTGCCAAAGTTTGATGACACATATTATCTCACTGACAGTGACTGGTAGAGTATTAGTCTTGTATTGTTAATAGCTAAATACTGTTCTTGCATGATTACAGTGACACATACGGAACAGGAAATATAAAAACAAAAGTGGGGAAATGAAAAATAAATTTGGGCAATAAAATGAAATCAGGTGTAAATTGGATTTAGTGCACAGAACAGGATTAATTCTTGAAAAAGGGGCACAGATTAGGCTGTGCTTGTGTAGTAATGTGTATCTGCAGTAATTTGTGTGAGACTTTTGTAGTCTTCGATAAACATATTCCTTTCTCTAAGAACATTTACTTATTTGGTGCTGAGATGATAAGTATATTCCTTTCTCTAGGGGTATTTACTTACTTGGCATCTGTATCTGATAGCCTCATTGCTTAGTGGGAGTAGACTGCCTGTAAAGATGTGGGTCAGGTTTCTCAGTATTGGGTTTCAGAGCTCCTTGGAAAAATCTAGACTTCATTTTGTTTTCTTTCTATTGAGCTTTCTTTCAGCAATCTTCTTAGAGGTTTGAATCATTTATTCTCTTATTTTTTTTATTTCTCTAGTGTGTGTGGTTCTAGCACAGATGGGATATTCTTGAGACATTTACTTAAACATTTTTGCTTATCATTAGAATAAAATGGTTTCATGATAAAATAATTATAAATTGCTGAATGCCTCAATGGCAGCATATACCATATCCTTGTGGACTTGGCCTTGTCAGAGATTTCATTTGGATTTTATGTTTGTCTGAATTAAATATTTAAGGCTTCTTGTCATTTTGCAGTTTAAAGTCATAAAAATCCCAACCAAGCTGAAGTGACAAAAGGAATCGATGTGATGCATTGCAAGGGTTTCTCAGAGCCCATCTTTAGAGGGTCAGACATCGAGACTTGCTCCCTACAAGAAGAAGCAACCAAGATGCTGCACTGATCAGAGCAGCCTTTCCATATTTATAACGAGTAAATAAGGGTGTATAGCAAGACGTAATCAGGTTAAGCAGTGGATCATGAGGGATTTTCGCTTTGGGTGAAGTACAAGATCATGAACTGAACAATTACAGGGACAAAATATATAGCAAGAGCAAAAGGTGGTAACATTCCTTCCATTGGTTATCTGCACTTATCTTGAGGAAGGCTGAACTTAGAACATGTGACCATCACTGAGTCAATCACTGGGCTTAGGTGCTATTGCCAAAAAGCAAGGTTGTCTACCGTCAACTTTAAGATTTCAAAATTGTATTCTTTTCTATCTTCCTAGTCCTTTTTACTTCGTGTATAAACTTTTCTGGACTTCGTTTGTTAATTTTGTGATTATTCAACGAGGATATTTTGAACTTTTACTATGTACAGGTAGATTTGGATACAGGAAGTGATAAATCGATAAATTTATGTCACCAATTCCTTATAAGTTTTTTTATTTTTTATTAATCACTTTGGAAATAAAATAACTAGTTATGATAAGTCAATATTGTTTATATAAGAAAATTTACTACTTTGTTTTCCTATTGTTTGTATACCAGTTTTTGGCTTTCTCATTTGATTATTTACAAAGTAAGAGTAATTTTATCTAAGCTGGAATCTCTCACCTTTCAATATTGGTGGATATTTCTGTTCTCTTTAAATTTTAAAGTCATTGCTTAACATATGTATAATACATGCAGTGAAAATGTTGCTGAGTTTGTCTTTTCATGTCTTTTTAAATCTGTATTTTAGAGTTACTGAAAACTTTTATAACAGTGGCATCTGTGTTGTCTTCTTTGTGGAGTATCTTGACTGGTTACTCACCGTCTAGTCATTCATAGAACTGTTAAAGCGGAAGTTGAATGGAGTTTTGACAAATTGATAAACAGTCCAGTGTCTCTGAAGTTTATGTGGGGCCTTTGCATCATGACTTCATTACTTCCTTCCGGTGAAGTTCCAGGGTGTTACTGACACATTTTCTTGTATTCACATGCCAAAAGTCTGATACCTATAGGGACTGACTTCGTCTTAGCATGTCTTTTTTGTTTTTGTTTTTGAGATAGGGTCTTGCTCTGTAGCCCACAGAGCTGATCCTGAGCATTCCTTTTGTATTCACTATCAGTTAAGACCAAGTGCTTTCAAAGGGCACTTACTAACAGCACAAGGTGAAAGATTTAGAGGACATGAGCTAGAAAAATATTTTAAGAACATGAGAGGAATGGTTACAAGGTCCCTTTCAGCTCCAGAATTCAATAAAATACCTGGCTTCAAGCAGTGAGAACTCCCCTTACATAGTTGCTTGTGGGTGGGGAAACAGTGTGAAGGGAATCAAAGCCATCCTTACTGTGCAGCGCCCAGCAGGAATTCCTTATTCAGGCTGTCCTTACACCCCAGGAAAAGACAAATTCATTTGTTCTTAGAGGCCACCGGACTCTAAGGCATGCAATTTTATTCTTATTTGAAATTGAGGTCAGCTTAGGAAATAACAGTGGGCTAAATGAGGAAAAAAAAAAAACACATGTCAAATTTGTATGAAATTAATTAAGGGTAGATCAAGTATGACCCTTTATATCTACTAACATTTTGGACTCAAGCAAGACAATAACACACAGGAGAAGGGCCACTTACTAGGAAAAGTTAGGAGTCCATTAATAGCCAGTAACAGACTGAGAATGTGCTCATGTCCCTAAGAATTCTCAGTCCCAAGGTGGGGGTTTGCTGGGGCTTATAAAGGCGAAACCACAAGAATGTGAAGGATCACAAGAATTGGATAGTAGAGGATAACACTTACGTGTGAAGGGAAGGGGCAGAGGTTGTGGGAGTCACAAAACAGAATAAGTAGCAGTAAATTACAGAATCCATAAACTAATAGTAATAAGCTAACAATGACAGTGAACTAACAGTGATTCAAAATTTAATTTATGCTTTAGGCCTGATTTCAGGTGAGATTTCTGGTTGCAGCAAAGGGGCAGGGCATTAACAGTGTGAGGGAAAATGGGGCAAACAAGACATCAGGGGAAATCTAAAATGGCAGAGCTCTTGCTGTTTCATTTGTTCCTTTTGTAGTTGTTATCAGTTGCTAAGACTAAATGCTTTCAAGAGGTACTACTAATAGCACAAGGTGAGAGGGTCGGAGCAGTGGGTTTTCATATATATAAGTTTAACTGAAGCCAGTTCTTTCTTGGACGAACTTATGCAGGCAGTTCGAGATACATGGGTCTCTGCGGTGTCCAAGAGGAATTAAAGGTCCAATCAAAGTGGATAGAAGGGTTTGTAGCCATGGTTTCCAGTCAAACATGTGATGAAACCAAGACTTTTCAGATTCCTTTTCTGTTGTCTAATCTAGGTTTTCATGGACCTTTTGTAAAGTATCCTTTATGATCCCCAACTTTCTAGCATAAAAACAACAAGCCTTGCCTAAGGCTGCACATAACCCTCTGTGGGACATAAGAAAGAAGTCCAGCCCTTGTCAGTTTTGTAGAAGAACCTCAGCTGGTGAACTGACCTGGGTATGTGAAAGACCTATGGCAGAGTGGAGTCCTTTCCGGTCTGTATCCACTAATGAGTCAGTGAGTCATCTGGTGAATATCCACCCCTCCCCTACTAAAGCTGCTATGCTGAGCCCTACAGTACCTGCATTTCAAGCCTCATAGGCACTGCATCCAGGGTAGATACTGCTTGCTTGGCTTGATATGGGAACCGGAGGGGAGGGGCGTCAAAAGGATTGACCCCTCTGGTCCAATATAGGCAGAGACCTGGGGAAGTACACGTACGGTCAGGCATAGAACTGCAGTACTATCTAGGCTACTCAGGAGAGTACATTTAGTAAGACCAGACGTAAGTGCAAGCTAACTAAGTGTCTGCTGGGGCATGATAAACCTTAGAGGCTTCCATGGTAATGGTTAAGGAAGAATTGCAGGTTGACTGAAAAGAAGAAAGAGCTAAATCAAAGTTTGCAGTCCTTAAGCAGGATACATTTCCAGAAGTACCTCTGAGGGTAAGAGAAGGTGAGTTATTAAGATTGGAAGACTGATTAGAGGAGACTAAAATGGGAGCTTAGAGGAGACTAAAATGGGAGCTTGTACTTCCATTCCAATGTAGTAAGGAGGTTTTGCTTTCAGACACACCCAACAGTCTGCAGCCAGCTGAGGCTGGGTCATACTAGGCAGCTGGTGCATGCCCGAAAGCACTAGAAGTAAGCTAGGGAGCTGCTGAGAAACCAGTTTTGGTGGTTGAGAATCAGATACCTTAGGAACTGTGGCTGCCAACTGAGTAAACATGGATGCAAGAGGCTGGAACAACGGATCTCCTAGGTCGGTTGTAAGCCAAATGGGCTTTGGGGGTTAAAGTTTTTTTTGGTATGGCACATAGATGTCCCATATCCTACCCTGAGATATAAAGATGGAGATACCAGGTGACTCTATATGCCCATGAATAATGGAAGGGGTTATTAACCTTTATGATTATTGGCCCCTTTCCGTGTAATAAGATTCTATTTTTAAGATAGAAGACTTTCCCAGTACTCAGACATGAGAGAGTAAAAGCATGTTTTAAGGGTACCCTAGAATAAGTTGAACCCAAAATGGGGTAAAACAGCAGAGAGAAAAACATAAGCAGTCTTAGATATGGGTCAGTCTTAGTTTTAGGGGATCTGGCAACTATAGGCTTGAGTCTCCATGTTGAGTCCATGGGGTCCTTATCCTTAGTGGCATGTGGTCCTGTCCAGGTTGGAGTGAGTCCTATCTGGAACTTTTGATGCAGGTCAGGTTACCAGGTTGGAATGCGTGGCAGGGTGTTTAGGAGGGCAATGGCAAGACTGCATGGATGTGAGTCTGAACTGCAGCCTGAACCGCTGCAGAGACTGAAAGTATTTTAATAGAGATTGATTTGTAATTTCTTTCTGCCACAATAGGGTCCTGGAGCCTGGGTAATAAGGGAGGAGGATGCCCAAAGACAGTCTCAAAGGGTTTGAATTCTTACTTATAAGGAGTACCTCAGACTCAGAGGAGAGTTTAAGGGAGCACATTGACCCGTTTATCACCCATCTCCAGAATTAATTTAGTCAAAGTTGATGTTATGGTTCATGCGTTCAGCCTGTCCCAAGCCTAGGGGCCAACAGGCACAGTGTAGTTTCCATTCAATACCTAGTATCTTCCGGACACTCTGAGCCAGGAAAGAGGTGAAAGCTGGGCTGTTATCAGAGCCAGTTGAGAGAGGCAACCCTAACCGCAGAAGAGTCTCATGTTACAACATTTTTGTCACAACAAGGGCAGTTTCTGATTTAATGGCTTTTGCTTCCAACCATCTGGAAAAAGTGTCTATTAAGATTTTACCTTAGTAAAGTCAACTTCCCAACATTTGCCAGGAGTAGGTCCTCTCAAAGTAGATGCCTTCTCCCCCTACCCTTGCTTTGAGTTGACCTGGCATTTGTGCTCTACCTGAGTAGCCAAGAGCTGGAGGTTGGGGATATCATACCACAGAAATAGGAGCTCACACAGCTTCGTTCTACTAAGGTGGGGTTGGCAAGAAGCTGGTCAACGAGAAGTCTTCCAAGTTCCTTTGGGAGAATCAGTCTGGAGTTGTTTAGTGCCCGTCATCTGTCTGTTTTAACAGCCCTTTGTCCTTTCACTTCTGGTTGTTCCCTGGGAATGTATGAGGGTGGCTTGGGATAGGGGAAGTTTTATGGTAGAGAAGGGCCAGAGGGTTTAACCCATTCCTGGGGTGCTGGCTTTGCCACTTTATCCACAGTTTTTTTCCTGGGGTCTCCAGAGTGTCGGTTTTCTGATGTGTGCAACAGTGGATGACAGCAACCTTTTTGGGGAGCCAAATAGTCTCAAGGACGGCTAGAATTTCCTCCTTGTTTTTAATAGCTTTTCCTGAAACTTTTAAAAGGCCTCATTCCTTATAAATCATAGCGTGTACATGAACATAGTAAAAGAGTCAGTGCAGATGTTGACCTGTTTATCTTTTTCCTACCTCAAAGCCTGGTTCAGCGTGATGAACTTGGCCCTCTGGGCTGACATATATTTTGGTAGTGCGTGTGCCCAGGTCACTTGTCTTTTGAATGGTGACAGCTACTCCTGCTTTTCTGATTTCATTGTCCAGAAAACTGCTGCTGTCAGCGAAGAGATTTGCCAGGTAAAAAGGATGGTAAGCAGTTATTGGTGCTCATCCCCACTGGGAAGGTGGTTATACAGAACGGACTCTACAAGGGAAGTAAGAGCTTGTATTTTGTCTGAGAATGGCAGCTTTTGACTTCTCCGGTTATAAAGGTTTGCCATAGAGGATGGAATATATAGATTATGACAGGTTGTGTATGAGCCCCTCCCTCTGGCAGAGGAGCTGTCTGCCTCAAGAGCGGGATAGGAGCTGGTTCATGGGAGTGAATTTAGTGTGGTCGAGGTGGTGACAGAAGTGACGAAGGGGAATTGGCTGTGGAGTTAGTTTGCAAAGAGATTGGTGAGGTCTCTGAGGCAGAAAGGGGAGATGAAATAGGCTAGGGTGGTAGAGAAACAGAGTTGTAATGGGGTAGAAAGGACTTGAAAGAGACAGAGGTAAAGGAGGTTGGGTAGATTTGGAGCAGAGGTAGAGGAGCAGGGGGAAAATTCTCTGAGGTGTTGTAAAGGACAGGCTTTGGGGGACCTTTTTTATTTTTAACTGCAAAGAGAAAGGATAGATTTGCAGCCATGCACTTCTGAAGCCACTTAGGGGGTTCTAGGAGGTGACTGAACCATGGTCAAGGTAAGGAAATTGATTTGGATGTCCCTGCGTTCCAATGACCTTCTGCCAAACAGCCGAGGGAACTCAGGGATTGAAAGAACCTGTGGAAGGTCAACCAACATCAACATTATGCCAATCTATTTCACACAATGTTCAGAATTGATCTTGGGTGCAGTGTGTTCTATAGTCTTCTTTAAATCCAAGAGAGAAGTTACGAAGCATACACTGAAATGAAGAAACTGGGCGATACCCTTATAGCAAATTAAAAGTGAAAGGGAAATAATAAAGGTGGGGGAAAGGAAAACGTAAGAGAAAGGGTCCCGAGCTAAGACAAGGGAAATTTGGATAGAAGAATCGAAATTAGGGGTGTTGTCCAGACCAAATAGACCAGACAAACATACCAGGCTCACTTCCCTAAAATCATCATGCTCAGACAAGGAAGGGACTTGGGTGATGTCTTGTCAGACATTTAACCCTAGAAACAAAATCAGAAGTTAAGAGGTGCACTGACTAGAAGACTCCTTGGCCTATGTGAATTCTGCAGAAGTTGGTCCAGAGTAAACCCAGGCTGGGCATAGAGTCTCATGGGACCCTGGAATGTTTCAGTGAGCACCTTCTCCTGTGAGTCTTAGCCAATTGTGAGGAGAACCAGAGTTTTGTCTTCCCAGAGGTGGACTCCTTGATCTTGCTGGGGCCTCTAAATGTACCTGAGAGAGACAGTACCACATGGGAGAAGTGCCACTTACTGAGGAGACGACTTAGGAGACCTTTATTAGCTGGGGACTGAGAATGGGCTCATGCCCCAAAGAATTCACAGTCCCAAAGGTGGCCTTTGGTGGGGTTTATAAATGCAAAATCACAAGAAAGGGAAGGATCACAAGAATTGATAGAGGATGATAACACCTATATGTGAAAGGAAGAGGCAGGGGATCAGGGAGTTGCAAAACAAAGTAAGCAGCAGTAAGTTACAGAATCCGTAAACTAACAGTAATAAACTTAACAATGAAAATAAACTAACAGTGATTAAAAACTTAAATTATGCCTTGTGCCTGATAAGATTTCCCAAAGAAGACTAGGGGCAGGGGATCAGTAGAGGTCATGGGACATCTACACATAGAAAGTGACTGGGGCAAAGAAGACATGGGGAAAATCTAAAATGGCAGAGCTCTTGCCACTTTAATATTAATCACTTTTTGTGCCATTGTCCTAGGTAAATAAATGAAATTTTGTGTTCTAAGTTTTATGTGCCTATGAAACTTCAAATCCTGAGACTACGAACTTAGAATAAGTGTTTATTTGGGCTAGGAACTGCTTAAAATCTCTGAAAATAAGTGTATATTTGGGAAATGAAGTATTAAGAGTAGAAAGCTTAATTGTTACGAAGTTTGAGTTCACAAGGTTTCTAAGGACTAACTTTTCTTCTGCAGGTACTTATTCAGAGCTCACAGCATGACAGGGATCATGTGAGATGGTGGAAGTTTTGACAGTCTCTGGAATGGATAAGTCTACAAAGATTTTAAAAACATCACTAGTTAGTTTTAATACTCTTTGACTACAGTGAAGCTGTGTTTTCTATAAACTGTTTTATGCAGTAGGAATTTAGCCTTGTTCCACCTTTTTAAAAATTTCTGCTGTGTTAGACATTGAACGCTGGGACTTGTGTATGCCAGGCAAGTACTCTAACCCTAAGCTATATCCCGCCCTTTTATAATATGTGATTTTGTTTCAGAGTCTTGCTTAGTTGCACATACTGGCCTCAGACTTCTCAGCTTCCTGCCTCATACTTTGAAGTGCTGACATTACAGGCCTGTGCCACCATGCCTTACTCAAGACATACTAACAGTGGTAACTCATGGTTGTGGGTTTAGTTCAGTGATTAAAGTGCTCGTCTAGGAAGCGCAAGGCCCTAGGTTGGGTTTCCCAGCACCACATAGTAGCTGGGCATGGTGGCATAAGCCTGTAATTGCCTGTAAGCCCAACACTCAGGAGGCTAAGGCAGGATTGCTGTTAGTTGAGGCCAGCGTGGGCTATTTGCCAGTTCAGGATTAGCCTGCACTCTAAAGTGAGATGCTGTTTCAAAAAGAAAAGTTGGAGGTGTAGTTCAGCAAGCAGTTAAAGTGCTTGCCTATCAAGCACAAGACTCTGGGTTTGATTCTTTAGAACCATATAAACTGGGCATGGTGGGACACATGTGCAATCCCAGTACCTAGGAGACTGAGGCAGGATGATTGCCATGTGTTCAAGACCAGCGTGGGCTATGTAGTAAGAGAAATCCTGTCTCACAAACAAAAAAGAAAAGTGATAACTCTTCTTAGTGTTTATTATGTATCTGAAAGAAAAAATTTTGACTTTCAGTTTTGATCTGTTCATTTTAAAACATGGCTAGCTTTATACACTATTACAGGAAAAGTAGGGTAAGTATTTTAACTTGGTGTGTAGTTAAAATCTTGTACAGACATTTTCAGAAATTCTCTGATTCAAGTTCTTCAGCTTTTGATGAGGGTAGGTTTAAGAATCTGGGAGGGATGCAGTCGGCTTATGTGATGAGATGGTGTATTAAAATTTATTTTCTGTGTTCTGATAAAATAACTGGAGCTGAATACTTGTGAAAAGAAAAGGTAGCCATGGAAAGTCTCCATCTGTTTGGTCTCTTTTTAAAAAATTTTCTTTTTTGAGTCAGGTCTTGCTGTGTAGTTCAGGCTGGTCCTGAACCCACTAGGGTAGCCCAGGCTGGCCTTAAACTCCCACCCTTTGTAAAGTGCTGGGATAACAGTCTTGCACCACCACTCTCCACTAGCTTTTGTGTGTGCTGGGGAAGAGGCTTTATCTTTTCAAGGTAAACTTCCATTCTACTATAGTGGGGGCCAGCCCCCAGCATATGAACCTTTAGGAGACAAACTATATTTGAATGATAGGTGATGATAAGAAAGAAGAAATTGGAGAATGCTAGGTGGGGACAAGAACACTGGTGTAGATAGTAAGAGTAGGTGTTTCTTAGTTCTTAGATAATGCCTGATAAAGGGAAGGTTTTTCTTTTAATTAGTGCATCTTAGCAATACAAAATATAACAAGATTCACTTTGGTATGTTGGTACCTACATAGACTATTTAGATTAGTTTAATTTCCATTATCTCCCTCTTTTTTATTCCCCCATGCTATCCCCTTTGTCTTCACAAGACTACCTTCTAATTTACGTTCTTGTTTTTTTTTTTTTCTCTCTCTGTCTCTAACATGATATTTAACTTCTTGAATTTGGCTTATTGTTCTTAACATTATGGTTTTCAGTTCAATTCATTTTTCCTGCTGATGGCATGGTTTCATTCTTTATGTTTGAATAATAACTCCACTGTGTATGTGTACCATATTTTCTTTATATGTGTTGATGGGCATCTTAGCTGATTCCATGACTTAGTCATTACAAATTGTGCCACAATAATTGTGAGTATGCATGTATCACTGTGATGTGGTATCTGAGTCTTTTGAGAAAATACAAAAGAAGGGTATAGCTGGATGACATGATAATTCTACTTTCAGTTTTTGGGGAAATTTTCATACTGGTTTTCATTTTGGTCATGCGAGTTTACATTTCCACTAACAGTGCAGAAGCATTTATTTAATAAATCAGGGTTTTAGGCCTCTTAATGGAAAGATCTCTCAGATATCATACAATATAGAAATAGTAGCCACAGGGGGCTGGAGGAATGGCTCAGTGGTTAAAGTGCTTGAGCAAGCGCTAAGCCAAGCGCTAAGTACCCGAGTTCGATTCCCTAGCACCACATAAACTGGGCTTGGTGGCGCACGCCTGTAATCCCAGCACTCGGGAGGCTGAGACAGGATTGCTGTGAGTCCAAGGCCAGCCTGGGCTCTGAAGTGAATTCAGGACCAGCCTGGACCACAGAGCGAGACTCTGTCTCAAAAAAAAAAAAAAAAAAGAAAAGAAAAGAAAAAAAGAAATAGTAGCCACAGAAGGCAGAATGCCATTGTTTTTAAGTTTTCTCCCAGTGTACCTTTTGAAACCACAAGTATCAAAATGAATTTAGAGGGGTTGGAGGAATGGCACAGCAGATAAAGTGCTTGTAAGCACAAGGCCATGAGTTCAAATTCTCATGACCACATAAAGCTGGGTGTAGTTGCTCACACCTGTAATCCCAGCACTCTGGAAGGCTGAGGCTGGAGGATTGCTGTGAGTCCAAGACCAGTCTGGTCTACAGAGTGAGACCCTGTCTCCAAATGTAAAAAAAGAAAGAAAAAGAAAAAGAGAATTTATAGTAGTGTCCTGTCAATTCAGAATATAGCTAAACTGTACTAACTCTTTTAACATCAAAGTTTTCTTCCTTCATTGAAGGATGTTGGCCTAGAATCAAGAGACACAGTCCTGTGACCTGATAGATCTCTAGGTAACAGTGGAAATATCAGTATTCTGCTTGAGATGGTCCGGATGAAGAAAGGATTGAGAAACCTGAATACTGCATTGCCAGTTGTATATTGACTGCATCTGAAAAAATACGGCAGACAAAAAGAATAAAATTAAATCACCTGTGTTTAATTTTTCATATATATATATGTATTAAATGAAAAAAGATCAGAATCCCAATTTATTGTCTTTATCTTAATATTTTTTGAACTTGGTGAGTGTATTTTTTTCTATACAGTGTCAGCTTCCTTCTGCATCTGTAAATATGCTCCTGTGACATGATTTCTTTCAGGTAGAGACACTCTGGTTTATGCGTAATCTCATTTATTGAAGCAGTCTGTCTTGGCTATCATGAACAGTGATACGGTGAGCATCTAGCTATATTTCTGAGCAAGTGTTCATTTTTTACCCCTAAATGTGATTTCTTGCATATGAAATTGCTGATTTAGATGACACACATGGTTTTCAAGTCTTGAGTCTGTATTGCATAGTCACCTACGAAGATGATGCCAATTAGACATTATACTCCATCAGCAGAGTAGATAAGAGACATGTAGATAAAACTGGAAAATAAACCAGGGGGATGTGCTACTTCAGGGAGTTTAATGTTGGGCAAAGGAAATGACAGGCAGTCTAGGTCCAGGCAAGCAAATAGGGATTTTTTGGAGTGAGATAGAATTGCATTTCTGCTATTTTTGATTTTTCATTTCCTTCTCTGCAAGATTGTGGTACCTGACTGGTCAGAAGTGGTGTGAGAATTAATGAATACACTATAGCTGCCTGCATAGCACTGTCTATTCCTTTCGCAGTTTATCATTATTTTGGGTAAGTTTTAATGTTTTTCATTTTTATTATAAATGAGGCTAAACTTACAGTTGAGTGTCTTCCCTAGCCTTGAACAGCATTCCTAATTGAGCAACAAGTCTAGCTGACAGAAGTCCAGATGTGCTAATTTCACTGTTTTTTAAATCCTCTAGTCTTAGGATTTATGGATCTTGGATAAACCCCTTGGGATTGAGCTCAGACTGCTCTGACCTGGAACATGCTGCAGGACTCTGCTTCTCTTTGGCAACTGAATCTTGTACTGGTCCTAGTCCAACTTGAGACCCGTGTGGCTGTGCCGGAAATAGCTTATTTTGTTACATCCTGTTCTCTGTCATGCTGCTTAGAATAGAGATTCCACTTCCCCCATCAAACATGTAATCTTCTCCTGTCTACCTCTGTAAGAGCTCTGAAAAAGCCTGGTGACATTTTTTGAATTATGTCTGATAGTTATGATCTCTCTTCCCTTGGAGTTCCTTAAGAATAAGCCACCATAATCTTGATGTTCATGCTGTTTCAAGGGCTTCTAGGTGGTTTTGCACTATTTTTCTGTCTGTTTGCTTATTTATTTGAATATATATATATATTCAAATATATACTCTCATATATATTATGACAGAGTAATGCTTTTAGTGTTTCAGCTCTGTCTGTTAGAGACAGGATCTTGCTCTGTCATGCAAGTTGGTCCTGAACTCAGTATGTATCTTATGATGGCCTCAGACTCAGAAATCCTCTTCCTACCTCAGCCTCCCAAGTGTTGGGATTATGGACATGTACCACCATGCCTAATTTTTTGAGGTGCTGGGGAATCAGTTCAAGGTTTGCCAGTCAGTTGGTTTGATTGCTGTGCCAGCTCCTTTTAAATGACATTTTGCTGTGCTAGCTCCTGTTAAATGACATTTAAACATTTTAAATGACATGCTTACAATGGATTGACAGTTCCTGGGAAGAAAATTTGTTTTAATTTAAATCTTTTCTTTACTGTTGTTAATTAAATCAACATTTAAATTATGCAAGTTAGGCTGGGAATGTAGCTCAGTGGTAGAGTACGTACCTAGCATGGGTTCCATCCCCAGTACCACAAAAACAAAGGCACTAAACCAAACTAAGAGTAATAAAACATGATAGTGTTAAAATAGTATATAAATATTAGGTGATTATTGGAGAAAACTCAGGATGTAGGCGAGTAAAATTTCAAAAAGAGGGATGGGGTCTCAGTGGAAGAGCTCTTGCCGTAAGTTTATGGTCTTAGATTTGTTCAGTCTTCAGCACTGCAAAATAAGTAAAAAAAGGAAAAGAAAATTATCCACTGCCAAAGGTGACCTGAGGAATTTTTGTAGATTTGTTAGCTTTTGGTTTTGGGTGAATCTTAGATGAGGCAAGTGCTTGAACAATCAAATATCATTTTTTAAAAAAGTGTTTGAAGTTAGCTGTAACTCTGATTCTATCGCTGTGTGGCTGTGTGTAAATAATTGACACTTAGGAGGTGGGCAGTTCAGCTCTTGCCGCCTGTGGCACTTCTTCCCTCACTATGTGTCCCAGCCTGGAAATACCCTGCAGTGTAGTATCTTTAGCAAATACATAGGTGGTTTCTAAAATACAGTTGCTGAAAACTGCAAAGTTAGTGTCCTGGTTACGTGACACATGTTTACTGTCAAATTCCATTATAAGAATATCATTATATGTAAAAGAAAGTATGTAGCACATAAAAGCCATGGCCAGTATTGAGTTCTTTAAAGGACTATGGAAAATGCTTTCAAATTGTGAATTTTTTATTTTACCACCTGAATATCATATATAATACTTGGTTTTAAAACAATAAAATTATTCTTTTGAAAGTAGGTTATTTGTTCATTGGTTATTATCAAATGTTTAACAACAGAAGCCTGAATGTTACAAAAATCTTCTAAAAGTTTTGTGTCTTTACTTTCATTACAGGTAATGTTGCAGAGCAACAGTTGAAGAAATAAGACACAGTATGACAAATTTTAATGCTTGCTCTTTGTTTTGAGATGAGGATAGTTTTGAAAAGAAACAGTGGGGACTCTGTTAAATGTAGGTTAGAAAAGCCTCCCTTCTTTTCCGAGGCTTCTACAGGATCCAACCCTTACATGTGGCTAGAGATTCCCGCTGGATAAAGTGTTACCACCACATTGCTGCCATGGGATGGATCTTTTACTCCTGTCGCATATTGTAGCTTCCACTTCATTATGACAACATGTTTTGTTTCATGTTATGTAAGGAGTATGTGGTAACAGGTTTTTTTTTTGGGGGGGGGAGGACTTTGAATATGAAAGTTGGTAATTGTGTTTATTCTCTGTAGCCAAGCTAAGGGAAATGCGCACTAGTTGTAAACTGTAAATGAATTGTCTTGTAGATTCTGTAGGGTAACTTACCTTTTTCATTTTTTTTTAAATCCTGCTTTGCTGTAGCTGCCAACGAGCATTCATTCCTCTGCTAAAAACAGTTGAATAACTATGTCATCAGTGCCTGTAGCAATGATTGAATATTACAAATTTTTGTTTCTCACTTTGAAGGAATTGAAAGACTCAAAGCACTCTTAACTAGTCTTCTAAAAATGCACAGTATCTAGAAACCATCCATGGTTTTTGTATTCCACCCTTCATCTCTGAGTTGTTGAACAGACTTCTTGTTTATTCCTCCACGTACTCCAGAAAACACGGGGGCTTTCTTTGACACGCCCTTGAATTGGCTTGGCTTTGGCACCATATTCTGCTTCACCCATTGCTTCCTGGTCTGAGAATTGCACCTCCATACTCCCTTCTCCAACCATTGTATTGCATGACCCATTTCTGTTACTCTGGCAGATTCTTTTGAAATTGAGTTGTGGGATGAAAACCTACCAGAAACATTCCAACGAAACTTGCAGAGGTTGTTATAAAAATGAGTCTGCATATCTGGAAAGAACTGTTCAATTATTTATTGGCTTGCAGCACACAGTTTAAGAGTTGTTGTCTAACATGGATGTCCAACTTTTGGATTGTCTGAGCCATATTGATTGAAGAGTTGTCATGGGAAACATAGAAATTACCTAATACAGTTGACACAAGTTACAGAAAGAAATAACGCACAAAAAAAAATCTCATAATGTTTTAAGAAGGTGTACATATTTGTGTTGGACTATATGCAAAATTGTCCTGAGCCACAAGTGGGCTTGAAGATCACCAATAAGCTGATCAGGGTGAAATTTCATTTTAATAGAAAGGTATAGGAGAAAGTTGTGTGGTCTGGCCCTGTTCTAGGTTTCTAAGCTTTCCTCATTTCATACCTTAATATTTTGATGCTAAATTAATGCAGATCCTTTGCATAGAATTCGTTTTTTTTAAGCATTTTATGCTATTTTTTCTGCCTGGAATTTCTCTCTTAGCACCTGGCTGCCTCCTACTCATCCTTTATGGTTTAGTTTAGGCACCCTGCATCTTTGTGTGGGTTGCCTGTTTGTGTGGCGTGTGTGTGTGTGTGTGTGTGTGTGTGTGTGTGTGTGTGTGTGTGTGTGTTCATGTTGATACTGTACATTCTCAAGATACCCTCCTATGAGCTTCTGGAGGTTGGAAATAAAGTCTTTTCTTTGTGAAGATAGATGTAACATTAGATACTTTCTTGGTAGAATGGAAAAGTATATTTAAGGCATTTAAACTAGTTATTTCAGGCATGATCATAGGAGTTAGAAGAAGCTGGTAATGAATATGTGGGAAGTGGTTTAATGAAAAAGATTTGGAATAGGGTTATAGAAAACATAATAAAGGAGATTTCTAAATCAAACTAATATGAGAGATGATTAACATAAAATACCTCTGTGAGTGTCTTTTGAGAGAATTGCCTTTTAAGAAGGAATCAGGGCAGGAGATTGAAACTAGTTCCATCTAGAATCAGACTTGGACTAACACTTCTGTGAGAATATTTTTCTAGCTAGCCAGTCAGAAGACAAGGTGTGTGCAGCTACCTTTTCCTTTTGATGTGTGCTTCCTGTGACAATATGAAGAGAGCTTAGGACATTTTTCTTTTACATCTTTATTTTTTTCTGACTTTTATTTTTTATTTTTCCCACTATTTTTATTAATATACATATGTAATACATAGTGTTTACAATGAATTTGGGTATTTCGTGCACATACATATCATACCAACTTTACAATCCTTTCCCATTTTTGACCCTCCCACACCCTCCCTATCCCTTCCCCCAACTCCGGCTATCACTTCATTTGATTCTACAGAATGTCTGTTTTCTGGGTTTTCCAAGTCAGAGAAACTACACAGTACTTAACATATTAATCTTCCACACCTAAATCCCTTCACTTAAGTCACCACTCTTAACTCAGCTTCCTATTCCTCAGATTGGTCACAGTAATTAAAACTTGATGCCTCTTCTCTGAATCCAACCAGTCCCTTTATTGGTATATTTACCAATTTTTTTTTCTATATTTTGCTGTATCTTCGGTGCTGTTCTCAAACCTGGCCTTACCCACCAGTTCACATTACAAAATTCAAAAAACTAGTAAATTTGGGAAAGAAGAAAAAAAAAGTAGATTGGTAATTAAATCATCTGATTGATATACTTTTAAAACAGTACCAATTCTTCTATAAAATCTGTGAAATCTCCCCACAACATTATTAGTAATAGTATAGTAGTGTGCAAAATAGAATAATTTCTAATTAACAATGCAACATGGGGAAATGACATAAAATCTCTTAAGAAGAATACAAATGCACAAATATATGGATGGATAGACAGATAAAATTATAAACCAGATCTAGCAGAATGTTAGTAATCAGTGAAATATGAGTAAATAAGTTATGAAAGTTAAAAAATTCTCTTACCTCTTTTAATAAGCTTAGCTTTTAAAAATCCCATAAGCTTTTTTTCCCCTTGTCTTTACTGACTTCAAGTGTTTTGGGCAGAATGGCTCTGAATTTAGTTTTTGATTATGTGGTAGATGTGGCAAAGTTAATAAACAGTTTTCTTGGCTAATATTGTTTTCTTTGACTTCAGAACCTACAACGACAATCAGGTCAATTGAGTGTTTGCTGTTAAATACCAGAACCCAGTGTGAATCACTTTCTGTTTAGTATGAACATTCTTAAGTTTATGTACTGGTATTCCATGTAAGTTAAGTGTTTAACTCAACATACCTTGGAAGTTTTCTGTCTCCCATGATGATCCTCGTGGGTTTCTCTTGAATCCTGTGTCAAAGTCTCAAGGAAGGAGGTTGGATTGTATTGTTGGCTTAATAAGAAGGCTGTAAATGTTTGTTAAAATTGGTAAATACCCATAATATCAGGGTAAATTCCACCCATATTTTAACAATAAGCTGTTTAGAGGCTTAAAGACATATCACTGTGAGCTGAGTGATGAGAAAGAGGGAGAGAGACCTACAGACAGAAACGTACACAGAGACAGACACATTTTGAGTATAGTTAATATGAAAACTTTATTACTCAGGTAAACAATGATGGATAATAGTTTAATCCAGAATGATCAACATGGATTTCCACTCAGGTCCCTAAATTTAATATTAGAAGCTTTAAGAATCAATTACTGTTATGGTCCTACCTCCATTTTAAGGCATAAATTGATGAATGCAGAACTTTTATCTGTTGTTTTCAAATAAGATCAATGTCTTCCTGACCTGTTAGGTGAAAGGAACCTTGAGTAGGCCAGTACATCGGGATAGACTTTCTTATTAAAATAATGGATATATTCCCTAGGATGATATTTTATGTTGAGTGAAGACTGTTTTTCAGCAATGTACTTTGTCACATAATTCTTTAGTAATTGATTGCAAAAGTACGGCAGTTCTCATACCTTTTATCTACTGCTGTCTTTTAATCTTACCAGACAGATACTAACACTGGTCCTGGTCCTGAGATGATCCAAGTTGAGAACTCTGGTTAATAGATTGGGCACCTGCATCATAAGACCCGATTGGGTGTTGCCTAGAATCAGGTCATCTCTTTATCTTATTCTGAAACAAATAGTATAAACTATGGAAAAATTGTGAAAAGTGACCCTTGCCTCAGACCTGGATTTAAATCAGTCCTAGCTCCAACTTAGCATCTTATGATTTTGAACAAGTAAATTACTTCATCTCTTTGAGTTCATGATCTCTCCTAAATGCTGGGGAAATTGTATTGTGTGGGGTTATTGTGAAAATGAGATGAGATATTCTTTATGAGGTGTTTAGTAGAGTTGATACTTAATTCACCCTCAATACTGACATTCTCAGTAACCCACAGTATCTGTCATGGGTGTTACAAAAGTAAATTCTTGGAAATTGGACCCACAGAAGGTCCTTTAAAAAGCTTTTCCTGATTATATAGACCCATAATAATGTTTGAAAAGGCTTAAAAGCAATGAACTTGTAATAAATATTTAATAACTAGAATTTCATAGAACAGTTCTTGTTAGTTTTTTTTCCATTTTTAAGTAATTATTAAATGGTCAGAAAACCGTGGAAAGATTATTTTTCCTTCTTGGGGCTTAGTTTAGTTTTTTCATCCCTATTAAAAACCACGGCTGAGGGGCTGGAGGAGTAGCCCAGTGGTTAAACCACTTGCCTGGTAAGCTCAGGGACCTGAGTTTGGTTCCTCAACATCACATAAACCAGCTGTGGTGGCGCATGCCTGTAATCCCAGCCCTTGGGTGGCTAAGAGGAGGATTAGGATTGTGGTGAGTTCAAGGCCAGGCTGAGTTGCACAGTGAATTCTGGACCAGGCAGCCTGGACTGCAGAGAGTGACGAGTGCGCGCGTGCGTGCGTGCATGTGTGTCTGAGAGGCCAGATCAAATGGGCTTTAAGAATTTCTTCCAGTTCTAGCCCATGGTTTTTTGACTTACTGAATATGAAAATTAACTTTAAGAAGTTTTAAATCCCAGGTTATTAGCAGAATAGTTAGATTGTCCTTTTAAGTCACATGCACATTAAGCTTTGCAGAGGGAACTCTGGACTGTTTGCCCAGTAATGAAAATTGATTTACAAGCGAGCTTTTTAGTGTTAATTGGATATTAGTTACTGAATGCAGAAAAGATCATTAAACTCTATTCTGGTATTTGAGTGATTGCTTTATTTGGATAACTATAACGATTGGGGAAAAAAAATCTATCCCATCCTAAATCGAACTTCAAGGATATTGTGAATTTATTTAAACAATTCATGTAATGTAAATATGTAGCATGTCTGGGCCTTTTTTTCTCTTTTTCTTTGCCCAGCCACTTCTGATACATTCTGTTATATCAATAAATGTTCTTTTAGTAAGATGTGCTAGAATACTTCTCAAATACGAGAATTTGTTGTGATGAGGTCAGGCAAAATTTAACTTTCTGTGCTAATTCTGACATCAGTTAGCCCTTGTTCATTTGCCATTTTAATAAACCAGGCTGTCCTCTCCTGATTCTTGATTTCTATGTCTGTAAAATGAAATAATACATTTCTTTATTTTCCCCCCTTTGTTGCTGAGGATTGGTTTCAAGGTCTTTAAGCTATATCCCCAGGTTTTTTATTTTTTAATTTTGAGGTAGGATCTCATTAAGTCACTAAATTTCTCACACTGGACTTGAGGTTGGTGATCCTCCTTCCTAAGCCTTAGTGCTACATTGCAGGTGTGAGCCACCATGCCCAGTGGAATATATTTTAAGAGTTACCTCGAGAGTTGACTATGTCAGCTATCTGGCAAGTGACAAAAGCTGAATAAATGGCAGCCACTTTTGTTGAGTTGTACAAAAATGTATTTCATGTCTTTTCTGCAGTTGGCACTCTCGAAGTATGAAACTTGGGGCAACAGAGTGTGCGTGCCTTGAGTGTAAGTGATGCACTGCTACTTTATGGGTTATGACAAGTTTTGGAATAAATGCTTACATTGGAAATATGTGGTATTTTAATTATAACCAGAGAGTAGTTCAGTTTTTTAAATTTCATTCGGTTTCTTTTGATTTTGATTTTTTCTTTCTTTTTTCTATTTTTTTTTTTTTTTTTTGTGACAGGGTCTTGCTCTGTAGTCCAAGCTGGTTTTGAACTGACTGGGTAGTGCAGGCTGACCTTGGACTCAGGACAGTCCACCTGCCTCAGCCTACCAAATGCTGGGATTCAAGGCATATGCCACCGCACCTAGCTTTTCTGTGGTGCTGGAGAATCTAACTCTGATACTTAACACTTACTAGGCAAGTGCTGTAACCACTGAGCTATTCCTCCAGCCCCTGATTTTGTATTCTTTACAATACCTTTTCTAACTTAATCTCAACAGTCTTAAAGGGATATTTGTAACTAGTAAGTGACAGGTGCTGGACAGAATCCCAAGTTTATCTGATTTGAAGCAGATTTATCTTTGTTTAGCTGGAGTGATCATAGCTGGACTCTCTGAAAATGAAAGTTATCCTGGGACTGTAAACAAAAACCAAGAGTATCTCGGGTAAATGAGGGTGTTGGCTGTCTTTATTATAGACAGGATGAAAAGTCAATGAACCTAGGTCTGAGAGTTTCTCTAGTGTTTGGTGGAACCCAATCACTTACCTTGAGTTGTTTCGTATGATTACTGATTTTTTTGCAACAATCTTAGATCTGAAAAGTATTTGCTGAATACCATAGTTTGATGATTATTTAATAATATTAGCCATAATATATGCTTAGTTATATATAATAATTTAATTTTTCTTAAATGATGGGAAAGGGTAAAAGAATTGTCTTTAATTCTTAAGTCAGGTCAGATGAACTTTGTAAACAAAGTTAAAGTGAAAATTATGATATTCCAAAGTATTTTTCTTTGGAAAGATAGATATAATTGATACTGAAGAACAGGTGTGTTTTAAGCAGCTCTTCGAATATCTGTATATGATCTAGATCTATCTCAATCTTTTGCTATATTTTCTAGGTATCATGTGATTTTACTTTAGGAAAATGCAAAACTGTACTGACATGATAAAAGGTGGGAATGATCAAAGTTTTTGTAATAAAGGCTTTCTGGCATTGTGGAAAGAATGAGGATTTGGCCACAGACAAAAGCTTGAAATTGTGGCTCTCCCTGCCTTTGCTATGTGTCCTTGAGCCTCAGTTTACCACACCTTGTTGTGAGAATTCTAGAACACAGTTAAAGTGCTTATGACGGAAGAGGTTGGAAAGAAATGATGGCAGGGATGATTATATGACATACACAAGAAACTATACTTTTTTGAAATTAATAGTCACAGTCTCACCTCTAATCTTGTTTAGCAATTAAACTCCTAGTTCCCTTTGGTGGGTTTTCATTTAAACATTCTTTCTCTGTGTCTTTATTCTGGCCACTGCATCCTGAGAAATGAGAGATTGGCAACAGAAACCTCTTGTCTGTTAGAGAGTGGGCCCTCTCCCAAGGGTTCTGTAAGCTACCTAGTGCCATCCCTAACCTCCAAGCTACCGTGGGTGCACCCCCGCCCAAACTAACATTCAAGTTGCCTGTGTGAAGGAGTGATTTGTTGCGGCCTCTAACTGCTTCTTCTCTTCCTTCCTTTTTGTCATCCTGCAGTGTTCTGTGCCAAGGTCTTTGTGGCTAGGCTGCGCCAACCTGGTAGAGAGCATGTGCGCACTGAGTTGCCTGCAGAGCATGCCCAGTGTCAGATGTCTCCAGGTGCCTCTCTTCTTTCTTGTTGTAAATGTGTTTTTACGTATGCCATGAACATTTGTTGAAACTTGCAGTAGTGTGTTTAATCCAATGTTAAGTCTGCTAAATGTTCTGTGTAACCCTCTGCTTTCCTCCAGCCTGGGTGCCCCACATGGAGGAGTTAATACCAGGAAGACCCTTCTGAACATGTGGGTCTTTGTCTGGGCCCTGTCCTCTCGCCCTTTTCTACTCCTGTTTTTTATTCTTTCCCCCTCACCTTTAAGTCGTGATTCTCATGTTTAACCTAACAGTTGTGCATGTTCCAAAAACCCTGACATTTTCCATTTGGCTACCTTTAACGGTTCTTTGTTGAGTTGGGAGGGTTTCATAATTAAAGTGGTGATTTTACTATTTGAAACTCAAAACTTTTGTTTTCTCTGTTCCCTTCAAAAAAGGAGGGAGGGAATCGTTAATGTTATAAAGCCTCTAATTTGAAGCTTTTAAGGATCACAGCTTTATGCTGCCAGTAACTGTCGGTTTGGGCCACCTCCCGTAGGCCAGATCTGATACCTGTTCTCAGGGTCCACCCAGTTTTCCAGGCCGAGGACGGCAGAGAATTTCACAGATAAAAGTAAAAAAAAAAAAAAAATTTTTTTTGACGGGGGGGTGGAGGGGTGGTTTGGGGTTGCTCAGGATAAAATTGTTGGCAAGAGTGCATCTAGTGACCTTACTTGTTGGGATGGTTTCTAAGTGGGCCAAGGCCAAAAACGTTGTGGCTTTATTTGTGAAGCTGTCTTTAGAGAAAGTATTTGATTAAGTATGGTGTCTGCAGTAGTTTTCAACAGTGTGTATTACACGTAGCTTGATATACCTTTTCTTTAAAAAGCAATGTTAAATTTGTTCAGACTGCCTTGTTTTATGTAAAGAGTATAAAATTAGGAAATGAATTGGAGAGATACTATTGATGGCATGGGTGATTTCATTGTCTTCAAGATCATCTTTCTGTTCAGGTTTATAGTCTTTAAATGGACCTAGGGACTAGGTGGGAGGAAAGTTTCTTTAGTATTGGGTTGGACATTTTATTTACTTATTGGCAGACATTCTGAGTAGCACTGATGTCCTTATTGATTTAAATTGCTTTATTTATAAAGCTGTACTGAATCCTCACAGGCAGAAATAGCTCAAGAATGAATTCAGTGTAAGGCTTGGTTGTCTTTAGATTCTATAGAAGAAGGTAGGTTACAAGTTTTAGGATACAATTGAGTGTTTAAGTGAGACCATACTGTGATATGTGTTTATTTTTGGAAAAGTAGCTTGTTTAACCTGTAATGTAACTTTAACAAAAATGTTGTTTGTAAGGGTAGAGACTATTGCATGTCCTCTCCTTGGTGCTCTCTGATGGATATTTGTATTATATTAAAAGTGTGTATCTTTGTATATTTCTGAAAGTGGCTACTTGAATGTTACAGTTGATTCTTAGTCTGCTGACCTAGTTTTCTATAAAACTGGAAATTTAAGGAAAGGAAGAATTATAGTTGTTAATGAGATCTTGAAGCACAGGTTCTTTTTATTGCATTCAGCTAAAAGTAACTGACTAATAAAAGGCATCATTTAATATATTTTAGTAACTGTGTCGTGAATTCTCTGAAGGTGGAGTGAGTGGGAGGAAGGGTGGATTACTACCTTGTTGAAAATGGAAGGAAAAAAAGCCTCAGTTCTCTGACTCATCTCACCCAAAGCCATGTAAGAAAAAAAAGTTGAAAGGTTGCTTTCATTGAACTTCATTTCAGTGAATGGAGAGATATTGTCTTTAGAGGTGTGTAGGGAATTTTATTTACTTAGGTTATTTTTACTGGTATATATAATTGAAGATATACAGCAAGTAAATTAAGTACTACACTGATTGGAGTTAGCAAATCAGTACTCTGTTTTGTTTCATGTGAGAATGGAAAAGAGCCATGTATTTAAATGAACTGAGAAGACTTTTCCTCTTCATGCATTTGCTTTATGTGTCATTTTACATAAAAACTTGCGTATGGATTTTTAAATTCCTGCGTTTTCTTTAAAAATTAATTGTTATTTTATAGTACGGGGATTGAACACAGCATCCTATATGCAAGACAAGTGCTCTACCACTGAGATATACCCCAGGCTTTATTTTTGTTTTACATATTTTATTTATTTATTTATTTTGAGACAAGGTCTCACCCTATAGTCCAGGTTGGTTCTGAGGTCATTATGTAGCCCACCTCAAACTCAACAGCAATCCTCCTGCCTAAACCTCTCGTGTTTTACATATTTTAATAACACCAGGATTCTCCCCTCTGTTATAGTCTCCAAACAGTGTTAAAGTTAGTATACTAATTTGGGCTTTCAACTAATGCTTGTTGCTTATATTCTCTGTGTTTGGCTTATCATGAAGATGACTGAGTGTTCCTTCAAATTTCGTATCTCTTGGGAGAGTCATTTGAAGCAGGCCCAAGGAGAGGAGGAACAGGATTTCTGAAGGGAACAGAGCTGAGTTGACTTTGTATGGGCTGTGGAGTTCCTTGAAAGGGACCCCTTCAGATGATCAGTCTGATACTTGGAAGTGTAGCCAGTTAACCTGTCTATGGCTGTTAGTTTACCTTTTGAAAAAACAGAAGAGAGGATGGTAGTTACATTTAGGTGTAATTTAGTCATTACATTTTTTGCCATTTGTGAGAAAGGGAAAAGGACAGCAGAGACTTAAACATATAAAAGTTACTCTGTGATGCTTGTACTTGGTACTTCACATATATTTGGTTTATGGCAACCTATGGGTACGAATTACTGTCCCTGTTTTTCTGATGTGGAAACAGAGACAGATCGTTTGTTCTGTTTGACTCAAGTTTATATTTGCAAAACGATGAGGTGGTAGAACAGGCATTTGAGTACTCCATGTTTGTCTAAACTGATTTTCTTTTCATTACACTGGAATGCTACCTTTCTAGAGTTTTATGAGTATGCAAACATTACTGTTGATACTGTATGTTTAGTTTAGTCATTATTTAAAAATAAGAAAAATCTACTGAATTTTATAGGGAAAATTGGTATTTCCTTTGCCAAAATAAGCAATTCTAAATATTTTTTAGGTGTGGGGAGAGGTTTGAGTGGGTACCGGGGATTGAACCCAGGGCTTTTGCCCTGAACTGTACCTCCAACCCCTTTTATTTTAAAAATTAATTTAATTTAATTATTTTATTTCACTCTAATATTGAGGGAAGGTCTCTGTAAGTTGGTGTGTTGCCAAGGCTAGATGTGAACTTGGAATCCTCCACCCTTAACCTCTCAGGGTGCTGGGCTTACAGGGTTTGCCACTACACTTGGTTCATTACTGAATCTTAAAGCTAAGGAGGTTCCACAGTAGATCCTTCTACAGATTTAATTCCATGAATATTTACAGAGCCAGTTGGTATGTACCAGGGCCTCTACAAGCACTAGGCATAGAAGTATGAACAATACAGATTTGTTCGCTGCTCTCAAGAAGCCCGTTGTAGTAGGCAGACCTGGGATGAAAAGTCCAGACTGAATCACAAATGAAGTCCTTGTGCATGTGTATGTTGTGGGTGTGTGTGTGTGTATGAGAGTTCATGTAGAAGTTAGTCACACGTGTATCTGCTTTTAAAATATTGAACTTCTAAAAACTGGGATTAACCCTCTACTGTTCTAGAACAATTGAACTGGAATATCTGAATATCTCCGAACTAAGCTGAGCTGAGTCAGTAGTTAGTTTCGACAAGGCCCTGAATTGGCCTTATGTTGGGTACCACATAAGCCAGGCGTGGTGGTGCAGGCCTACAATCTTAGCACTCTGGAGGCTGAGGTGGGAGAATTGGTATGAGTTCGAGTCCAACCTGACATATGCAGTGAGTTCAGAACCAGCCTAGACTACAGAGTGAGACCCTATCTTAAAACACCCCCCTCCCACACACACACATAGAAACAACCAGATTTGATCAGTTAGTTCTATCAGATAACCAAGAGTCAAAGCATGTAGGGTATTAATTTGCCTAGACATTGGCACAAGAACAGTGATACTGATATAGTGTCTCGTATTTTCTACTTGTTGGGCTCTCAGTCCTACATTATCTCTTCTGACCATCTGATTTTTTTTAGAGAAATTTTTATCTATGATGCTTTAGTTGGAGATAGGAAGTTATAGAAGTACATTGCATTGTCTGCTAGATTATAAATCTAGATCTGAGTCACTGCCAAACCAGTACTCTAGTCACCAGGCCGTGGTGACAGCTGCCATCTTACCTTGGCAACGGTCATTTTTAGGTGGAAACAATTCCTTTTTGGTGTCAGAAGTTTAAAGCGAGTACGCCAGGTGTGTAGAGGTTTGATAGAGTAGGCTGGCAAGTTTTTTCCTGAGGTAGAATTGATTTCTTGAAATGATAGGATCATGTGAATGAGGCTTTACTGCCAGTGCCTCCTTTCTCACTCTAGTTGTGCATTGCTGAATAGTAATATAATTTCTTGACAGCTGCCTTTTTTGTTGTTTCTAGTAAGTTTCAGTTTTCATAGTGAACCGTGGTGGTCAGAGAACACTGAAGTTGGAACTTTTAAGTAGAGCTGCTGATTTAAGATGAAAATTTTAATTAAGAAAAGGCAGTTAGGTTGGTAGGAAGATCCCTGGCTTTCAAGCCAGCTTACCTAGATCCTGCTACTTAATGACTTCCTACTAACTGAGGACTTCGATGTTGGGCTATTTTTTCCCCTGAACCTCACTTTATTTATCTTTAAATATAAAAGTAGTTTTATCTACTTTAGAGAGTTTTTGTGAGGTAGAGGAAGGTGATATGTGACCTTTCTGTTGATTTACTTTTGGGGAATGAAAATCCATTTATTTGCTTTCTTTGGGTTCTCTGTTCAAGAAGAGGACGTTCCAGTCATAGTAGCTTTAGACTCGAGCAGGTTAGGAGACAGTGCCTAGTATATATGGTCTCTCCTGTGGGTATTCTGCTTTTGTTCTGGACCTGCTGCTTTGGGTTAAATGGAGCTCTTGCAGAGCTCTGTCTTTGTCTCTTTTCCTAATGAATGTTGGGGGCTTGTCCTTTCCCGGTTATTCTTCTGCTTCTGGGTCCCAAAAATATGAAGGTTCAGGGTAACCTTTTGGATTACTCAATTGGTAATGCCTATGGTATCTTATAAACATTAAAGTATTTTTTCTTTGTATTAAAATTTACAAACTATAGTTACCAAAAGCAAAATGACTTTGGTAACCATGTCATAGTGCCGTTTTTAACTTCGCATGAGACGCCAGTTTGATTTTGGAGTCACTAGACGGGTAAAGGAGGACCTAGCAGAAGGAGCACTGCTATCAGAATAGCTCAGAATTTATTTGGTGGAACTACCTCCCCCTGCCCCCACTGTTTTATTGATATGTATGGTGGAACTCTAAGGAAGATTTTATTTGAAAAAAACTTTGTACAGTGGAAATTTCCAGACATGCACAAAAGTAAAGAGAATCATCCAGCTTAACCTTGAAAAAAACTTCAAAATTATCCTGTACTTAGTTCAGCTGTTTCCCAACTTTATTTTTTGTGGGGGATTTTAAAGCAAATTCAAGGTAACTTAATTAAAAAATAGTATAACAAATCACTGAACAAATGACTCTTTCCTGTCAGCATTTAAAAATTTTAAAGTTAAGAAATTAAAAATAACACAGTTGATCCTGAAGTTTGTAAAGATAAGTTTCTTTTGATGCCAGGTCTTCTTAAAGAGTCACTAATTTCTTAATATATATTATTTTGGGCCAAAGCTTTATAAAACCAAATTGCTCATTTTTCAGTTAATAGCTTATTTAGCTGATGTACACTAGTGATCTTTCCATGTCAGCATATAAAATCAAAACCATTCTCCTAAAGCTACAATAATATCCCAATCTATTGCTTTATAATTTTTTTGTTGCTTTGTTCAGAATGGATCTTGCTTTGTAGTCTAGGCTGGCTTCAAACTTGTGATTGTTCTGCCTTAGCCTTCTGAATGCTGGGATAACAGGCTTGTGCCACCAGTCCTGACTTGTAACTATAGTTTTTTTATTTAAAAAATCAGTTTCCTGTTAAAGAACTTTTAAGCTGTGTAGTGTTTTGTTCTTTTTTCTTTGTATCATATGCACTGTAGTAATGTAATGTAGAACACAGATCTGTAGGATTGCATAATTATGTCTGTGCAATAAGTGCCTCAGAGTACAATTGCTTGATCAGAGACTATCAGTGTTTTAATTTTAATTAAATTATCTGTACAGAGAAGAGTTGAGTGATCTTTCTCTTTTAGTGTGTTTACCCCAAGAAACAAATGAACTATCGTCCATCACTTCATGTTGTCTTTGTTTGTAGGAGGGTATACAACCTTATAAAGATGGGGATTTCCCTCTATTTGTGATAGTAAGTATGAGTTCCCCTAGAAAAGCTACAGTTCTTCTTCCATACATAGGAAATATGAACAAACTCATGTTTTACATTATATTTTCCCTATGAATGGCAACTTTTAGGACACCCTGTATTGCAAAGATGTGTCCAGATTAATGAGGTCTAACTTTTCACTAATGGTTATATCTGTCTTCCCTAGATTTTTTTGTAGGTGGAGATGGGAATATATATATAACCAGCATGTGCAATACCTTTAATTCATTCCCAAGAAAAAATATTTTTTTCTTATTGATATGTACTTTACCACAGAGTGAACTACACTTCTAACTTCTAGTTGTTAAGTGTATAGCCCAGTGATTTATCATGAAGTGGACAGCACTTTTAGGTGTGGTTCAGTTGCTTTCATGCTGGGAGTACCAGCCTTATTTCCAGCCACTGTCTGGATATTGTTTAAAAATATTTGTTTACTTTTAAAGTATTATGGAAAATAAGGTACACTTTTTTCAAAATTAAATCAGTAGGGACTGGAGGCGGAGCATAGTGGTGGGGCATTTACCTAGCATGAATGAGGCCCTGCGTACAGTCCTCACTACAATGACAACAAAAATAATTAGCAAACAGTGACATAGTAACATGATAAAGTAGGATTTTTATGATAATTTTAAATCACCACATAGTATTCCAGTTAGTAGCTATATGTGACTGATATTTATGGTACTTGTAATTAAGAAACCTTTTTGTATTAAAATGGCTTCCAGCGTTTGGACATTTTGGCTATGTTGAATAGAACATTATATCTAAGTCTTTGAATATGTCTGATTATTTCCTTAGTAAAATAATATGTATAACAAATATTTAATGAAAAATTAAATGTTAAAAATTTTAGGTTGCTAAATTGTACTTTTTGTTTTGTTTTTATTTTTTGAGGTAAGGTCTCATTATGCAGTCCAGTCTGGCCTCAAACTCTCAATCCTACTGCCTTAGCCTCTCAAGTGCTGGAATCCCATGCATGTGCTACCGTGCTTGGCTACTGAATTACACTTTTGAGCAGCTGTGTCACTTGTGAAAGCGGAGCATGAGACAGATTCCCTTTTCCTGTATCCTGATTGACATAGAATATTTTAATTTTGTATTTCTTTTGCTATTTTGGTGATGCAAATGAAAACATTATAATTTGCATGTGTTTGATTGCTACTTGATTGTATTTATGTAGTGATATGTAAATAAATACCTAGTTATTGGCCATTTCTGTTTCTTGTTCTGTGAGCCACCTCTTCATGTCCCTTTTCCCATTTTTCTGTTGATGGATTTTTTATGATTAATTTGTAGGAACTTTTTAGATATTAAGTATAATAACTCATTTCTTGGAAATAGTTCCCTGTTGGTAATTTGCCTTTCAGTTTTGTTCATAAGGCTTTGGCTATAATGAGAGCGCTGAAAGGAAAGTTTATTTCTATGTAGTCACACTTCTTCCTCTTAATGTTTTCCTAATGTTTTGTGGCACTCTGCTTTTAATTTGAATATTTCAGTTTCTCTGTAATTTATTCATCACTTTTTGTTGTGAATTACGGATCCACAGTTTAGGTCCCTAAAGCCTTGTTTCTCTATATTATTAGCTAACTTAAATGTTTTCATTTCAATTTGAAAACGTGCCCATGTTTTGCTTGTATCCAGTTATGCCTGCTCACACATCAGACTCTTTCAAGCTCTCTTCTTCACTTTTCTATTGTAATCAGTCATCTGCCTCTGTAAGCTCCTGGCCTGGGCCATCATGATGTCTTATGCCTGTCGTGCTGGTTTGCAGGTATTTTGTTCATCTTGATGGAGACTTGGCAAATTCAGTGCCAAACAAGAAAAAAATAAGTTTAGCATTTTTCTGGAAGAGTGATTTGTTCTGCTCTGTGACTTAAAATTATTTTTTATCATTTCTGTGTCATAGTTTCTGAAAACTGTGGGATGATTAGGGGTAAGAATGGCAAGTATTAATGTTTTGGAGAAAATTTGAAAGATAGTACAGTTTCTAGCATTCACAAAATCTCTTCTATGGAAGAGAGCCTCTGTTCTTGAAACATTAAAACTAGTCCTTGCTTTACTAGTAGTTATAATTATTGGTTTCTGAAACAATAGGTGTGATGGGTAGTTTTACAATATAATTTGAGGATAAGGAAGCAGGTAAATGAGATTCAGACCACACACAAAACTTGTTTTTTTGAGTACAAATGATGTCATATAACCCTTATAGTAGATATTTGTTATGTTGGTTATAAAAATGCAGATTTTATTTTTTGTTGGTTGATATCTCTTGCTTATTACATTAGTGAAACTAACACCTTTCTGTTGCAAGGGTTTAGACAGTAGACATGTGGAAGCAAATTAGCCATAATCTCATTTCACTTAAGTTTTTATTTTGTTTTGTCTTTTGATGTCTTCTGTATATGTGTATTTACTTTGTAGGCTCATGTTACATATATTGTACTGTTAAAATCCACTGTTGAAAATTGTTAATAGAGCAATATAGTTCATGCTAGTGAACTTAGATCTATAAAAAATTGCAGTTTCATTTTCTGGGTATGTAATAATTTGGTCAATCTCTTACTGCTGGTGGACATGTAGTGTTTATGATTAGTTTTTTTGTATGTATGTATATATTTAATTATTGAGACAGGGTCTTGCTCTGTATTCCAGACTGGTCCTAAACTCACCATGTAGCCCAGGCTGGCTTCAAATTCAAGTTTTTATAATTTATAAACACTAAATTTACTATTTATTTAGTATTACATTTAATATTTATAACTATTTAGTTTTTATTGTTAATTCTTTAGCATATATTACACATTGGAGAGATTTTGAGTCAAAATTGTGAGCTATTCTAAAGCTTTTAAACTTTATTGTTTTTGGAGATGGGTTTTGCACTGTAGCCCAGGCTTGTCCTGAACTCACTATGGACCCCAAGCTAGCTTTGGACTCATGGTAATTCTCCTGCCTCAGCCTCCAGAGTGCTGGGATTACAGGTGTGTGCCACCATGCCCAGTGTATGTGGTGCTAGAGAATGGAACCCAGGGCCTTGCACTTGCTAGGCAAGTGCTTTAACCACTACCAACAGTGTCTGATTGCAACAGAAGGCAATAATGTAAAAAGCTGGAAAATGTAGAAAAGCATAAAAAATAAGTTATAAGTCACTATTTGGACATTTAGGCCCCCCACTACAATCAGGAAGTTGTTATTATGCTCCTACTATGTGTGATGTGCTATTTTAGGGTCCAAACATAATGGAATGTACAAACCATCAATAAATTGCACTGTCTTGGAGCCTATGTTTTATTTTTATTTATTTGTTTTTGTCTATGTGTATGGCTTGGAAATCCAACCCATCACCATATGTGTTTCAGGCAAGCAATCTGCCTCTGAACCACATTCCCAGCTAAGAACCTACATTTTAATGGTGAAGGAAATAAAATGGGGGGGAAATATGTTTTAAATGGCAGTAGGTACTGTGGCACAAAATGGGGATAGGGAGCTTCAAGGCTTGGGCTGTCGTGCATGTGTAGGCTGGAGGGAGGTGAAGGAAGATCTAGCGTTGAAGCCAGGGCCTTGGACATGCTAGGCAAGTACTCCAACCTTTTAAAATTTTTATTTTGCAAGTGTCTTGCTGAGTTTCCCAGAATGACCTTAAATTTGTCATCTTCCTCCCTCAGCCTCCTGAGCAGTTTGGGATTACAGGCAAGCTCTATTTTTGCAGATAGGGTGGTAGGGAGAGCCTCATTTGGACAAAGGCCTGAAGGAATCGAGGAAGCAAACTGTGCAGACATCACTTTGGCTAATGGGCATAGTATGAAAAAAATAGAGAAGTTGGTTGGTCTCTCTGTCTCTCTGTCTCTGTCTCTGTCTCTGTCTCTGTCTCTCTCTCTCTCTCTCTCTCTCTCTCTCTCTCTCTCTCCCTCCCTCCCTCCCTCCCTCCCTCTCTCCCCCTCCCAGACAGTCTCACTCCATAGCCTAGGCTGGTTCTGGGCTCACTATGGACCCCAGGCTGGCCTTGGACTCACAGCAATCCTCTTGTCTCAGCCTTCCGAGTGCTGGGATTACAGGCGTGCACCACTATGCCCGGTTTGTGTGGTGCTGGGGAATTGAACTCAGATACTTTTAGGGCTTGCCTTTTAACTGCTGAGCCATCCTTTCAGCCCCTAGTTGATTCTTCTTTTGCATTTTTTTTAACCCTTCCCTAGTACTGGGGATTGAGCCCAGGGCCACACTGAGCTATATTTCCAGTCCTTTTTAAATTTTTATTTTGAGAAAGTCTAAATTGCGAAGTTGCCCAGGTTAAACTCAGACTTTTGGTTCTCCTGCCTCAGCTTCCCAGAATTCTGGGATCACAGGCATGTACCCCCATACCTCCTGATCCCCTGACCTCTGTTGTATATGTGAGGCAGAAATCTCCCTGAAACCTTAGCCTTTCTTCTTAAGGCCTCAAACTGATGGGTTGGGACTCATTTATATTATGGAGGGTAATACATGTGCTTTTTTACTCCGTGTTAACAATTGTAAATATTAATTGCAACTAAAAATACCTTCACGGCAACATGTAGAGCAGTGTTTGACCAAACAACTCTCTACTATAACCTAGCCAAGTTGACACTTAAAAGTTAACCATCTATTGTGGTTTGGCTCTGGAATGTCCCCCCAAAATCTAATTTATTTAAATGTTAATGGATTTTTCTATGGAACCGTGTGCTGTTGGTAGATTGGGGCCTAGTCTGGAGGAGTGGATTACAGTTAAATTAAGATTAAAGGCATGTAAACTAGGATTAAAGGTGTGTAAGTGAGGATTAAAGGTGTGTAAGTTAGGATTAATGGTGTGTAGTGGCCACACCTTCCACATCTGGATCCAGGAGGGGCTAATCACTGGGCAGAGACCTGGAAGAATATATAAACTGCATCCTGCCTTTCTTGGGTACTAGGACTGGGACTGGTCTCAACTAGTGTCATTTTGCCTTCATGTTTGTGAGAAGCTTCCTCTACCTCTGCTTCTGCCATGTACTTTGATTGCTGCCAGCCACCCCTGAATGGACTGTTACCTTCCAAAACTGTGAGCTAAACCTTTTCTCCCCTAAATTTCTGGATGTCGGGTATTGAGTCACAGCAATGGAAAAGTAACAAAGACACCATCACAGCCAGACTGTGAGTAGCCCAAATTTTGGAGTTACGGATTTGAAATGGAAACAGAAGCACTCTCATTTCATGGTGAAATGAGAGAAAAGGTTAAGTTTGACATGACTAAAAATGGTATGTTGTCAAACTGATAGAATTTATAGTGCTAGCACCTAGCAAAAATGTAATGGTAGATGATGTGGGCTTTGGAACCCTTAGTAGGGTGGACGATAAAACGTGTGTTTACTTGCCTAATTAAGCAATGCTTCATGGGGACTGTTCAATATGGGGTGCTCATTTTGTAAAGAAGAGACATTAGCATGTAGGAAGCACATAGGTTTCTTATTTGCCTGAACATGTTAACTAAACGGTTTCCCAAACATTACTTGTCTTAATCCTCTAAACTGCTTTATGAGCTAGGAAATATTGTGTCTTTTTTATGGGAGAAATTGAGGCAGAGTGAGGAAAGGGATGCACGATGCAAATCTAGACTTGGTGGTTCTGATATACCTTACCTGCTGCTTAAAGAAGAAACTGCTTAATGTAGATGATTGTTTTAAATTGTAAACAGACTTTTCTAAATCTTAGAAATACTACATAGTGTGAGTACTGTTTATGCTATCATATGAGTAGCTTAGGTGACCAGTGGCTTCTTCAGAGAGTCCTTCTCGGACCACCGAATCTGAGGGGGCTCCCTGCTTTCTACTGTTTCTTTACTCTGCTTTGTTTTTTTCTTCATTATCTGAAATTAGATTTCTGTGTTTGTTTCTTACCCGCTTGCTGTTATTTTTCCTCACTGGAATCAGTGAGAGAAAAGTTCATGTTTTCCTGTTCAGTGCTTGATAAACACCAGTTTCTAGAATAGTTTTCAGCAGGCATTGCATGCAGATGCTGAACCATTAAATGGAAAATGGGCACAACAGACGCTAAGACTGGCAGCCTGCCTCCTTGCTTGCTCAGGGGCCGGTGGCAGCCAGGATGGCTTTGGATTCACTTCTCTCAGTTTTGTGATCACCGAGTATTTTTTTTAAGTTACGAGATTGTCTTGAAAAAAATGTTTTTGCTTTTAAAGTTAGCTTGTAGTTTTGATTCAAAAGGTACTTTTTGACTATAAAATTAATATGTACTGTGTCTCGTAGAACATTGAAGTAAAAGTAGAAAGAAAAGTGAGACGTGATCTTCAATTTAGGAGATGTTACTCTTAATATTTTGGCATACTTTCTTTTAGTTTTTTATCTGTATATATGTTTTTCATACCTCGAACTATTTTATATTTCTAACTATAATTTTATATGCTTTATTTTGTCTTTTATACTTCATACACTTATTCAGGATGATTATCTTTTCATTTAATTTCCCGTAGTTTAAAATAGCTGTGTAATATCTTTCATGAACATCTTAAAACTTATCATTTCTCTGGGTACTTAGAATATTAATTTTTAATTATTAAAAAAACAGGTCATCGTCTTCATGCATAAATCTTTGTGTTCACTTCCAACTACTTAGGATATACTTCCCAGGAGCTATAGTGTAGATACGTTCTCAGACATTTCCAGAGAGTTTACTCTTTTATTTTGTTTTGTTAGAGTCAGGGTCTTGCTCTGTAGAGAGGTTACTCTAATTGCACCCATACTAGGATTGAACATTATTACTTGGAGAAGTTTTAGTAAGCCTATAGTATGTCTCTGTGGGGTCTAGTAACTTACTCTAAGTTATCAAGACTTCATTACCAGTCGTGGCTCTTCACTTAGAGCCATTTGAGCATGTGTTGAGCCAGCTAAAGCATGACTGACTAAAAGGAGATCTCCTGCAAATGGATGTGCTTGTCAGAGAAAGAGCTCCGGAGACCTTTTCAAGTACCCCAGCCCATTGTCTTCCTGTTGAATTGCCTGGGTTCTGTGTCTAGAGTTGAGTATGGAGATCATTGATTTAGAATGGGTTTAGTCACAAAATATTTAACAAAACAGTCACTCATACAGCTTGTACATATTTTACTGCGGACCTGCTATAACCAATACACTACACTGTGACTTGATCACACAAAGATTTTATAGATACTTTATGTAAACACTTTCTACCCTAATTGAAAGAAGTTTCTCCTCTTGAGACAAAAGGTTACTTATTGGAGTATGAAAAATCTCTCATGTTACGGGTTGCTTCTTAGTTAATTTAGAATAAATGGCAAATGTTAAATTCTTTAAGTCAACAGGAAGTAAAAAATTAAGAGTTAAGCTCTTGGTAGCAGTGATAGTAGGTAGGAAGAAGCTGTCATGTAATTAATTTCAAAGAAAACTTTGTCAGATGGAAAATTGCCAAGGGGGATCCTTTAGAAATCTCAGAAAAGGGATAGATGCATGCTGCCCTTATTGTTGATAGCAAATGTAGCTTGGTGAAGTCACGTGGGCCTGTAGTGTCCTCAGTCATTTTGAGATGGTTTGAGATGTTTACTAAGGTCATCTGATAGTAGTGCTTATGAGGAGGGGAGGCAGATATTCTTAGTTATGTGATCTCATAATTTGAAGAGTTGGAGATTTAATTGTTGTGAACAAGGTGTTGAAGGAGTACTTTTTGTCTATTTGAATTCTTAAGCTTTAAAAAAGATGCAAATACAATAAAGAACCATGTTTTCCCTAAAAATTTAAAAGTAAGGTTGACAGAATGTTGATACTATAACATTTTAGTATCTTTCCTACAAAGGAAGATGAATCTACACAACCATAATGCAAGGGTAAAATCCGTCAGTTAACATTGATGTATTACTGCCACCTTATGCTTAGTGTCCATACATTTCAGCATAGGTGCCCTAATGTTTTTTATAGATGGCCAGTTTGGAGTGATGTATTGGTGTTTACCGTGCCTTTTTCAAGTGGGGGTAGTTTCTCAGTCTTTGCTGGTCTTATGGCTCCTTGGTACTTTAAGGTCAATTGTGAGGTCTTTTGTAATGTGTCTGCCAGTTTGGTTAGTTGTATCTATTCCTTGCTTGTAACTAAATTTAGGTCATATGCCTTTGATAGGAATAGCACAGAAGTAATGCTGTGTTCTTACTGCATCCTGTGTTAAATATACATGATTTTGATGTGTCTCAATGGCAGTTACTTGAGTCAGGTATCATCTAGCAACTCTTCTTCACAGTAGACTTTTTCTCTTTGTAATTATTTTGTAAGTATGTACTTTGAAACTATATAAATGTCTGCTTTCATCAGAATTTTAATTTTGTATGTCGTTTGTGTTGGTGTGGGCTTTGTCCTTTCTTACCCTGTAGCTTACAGTGTGTTATTACTGTTTATCCTGGTGGCCGTTCCCATGTCATCCCTGCTAACCTGCCTTCATCATTGTGAAGGCACTTAGCATTCTGGTGCAACGCGTTCAAGCCCATCGCATACCTCCCGTTCTCAGTGTAGGAAACAGCCATTTTTTTTTCCCAGGGAACTCTGGATATTTTTGGTGAAAATGGGATACATCCTGAGTGGCAGGTGTGCTAAGTGCTATTGGAATGTCATTGTTTTTGTTTTGTTTTGTTTTGGGCCAGGGTCTTGCTCTGTATCCCAGGCTGGTCCTTAACTCACTGTGTAGCCCAGGCTGGCCTTGGACTCACAGCAGTCCTCCTGCCTCAGCCTCCCTTGTGCTGGGATTACAGGTGTGTGCCTCTACTCCCAGCTCTATTTGTGGCTGGGCAATCAACTCCTCCAGCTGCTGGAATGTCATTTCTTCTGAACACTTGTATTCCAAACTATATTAGGAAATACTCATCTCAGAGTGTCTCTCTTTTTCTGTGTATTTAATGAACTCCATGAATTCATTCTGGTGCGTCCAGTTCTATTCAGTCTCAGATTTTGTTCTGGCCTTCTGAAAGGTAGCCCTTCCCATATTTGTATCTCTTTTATCTAAGTGAGAAACTTTGCTTCTGTTTTTCATGCTACACTTAACTCACTTGTTCAGTGCTAAGGAATTTAATAATTCTATTATTAAAAAGTAAATGCACCAACGGTACCAGATATTTTCAATTAAGAGAAGTTATTTTGTTTATGGCTGTGACTTTAGCTCTTGAGTTCAGGTTACCTGGGTTAGTGTTTTTGCTCCCACCAGTTAGTGTGATTATACTATTCATTTAAAACACATTTAGGTTAGTTTCTTTCTGTTGCTAGTTTTATTTTTGGCTCTCCCATTTATTGTCTATTTTTTTGAGTATCCATTTAGCATAATTTGAAGAGTCAGAACAGCACAGAAAGTGTGCTTTATAGAAATGTGCTTCTCGTTTTGTACTTCTTTACCTGAAGTTGTACCTCAAAATTTCCGTTATCAATTCATAGAGCCTTCCTTATTTTTGCTGTGTATAATAACACATTACATTCACATGTCATAATTTATTCAGTCACTTATATATAAAGGGTGTTGCCATTTTTTAAAAAAGTATTGCAAACAGTGCTCCTGGGAATAACCTTATGCATAAATATTTTCATATAATTATTGAGTTAAGTATATCTTGAGGGGCAGTTCCTAGAAGCGGAGTTGCCAGATCAGAAGGTATGTGTATATTTTTCTTCAAAAGGGTTGTGCACATTTGCCTTTTTACTAGAAGTAAGCAAGAGTGCCTGCTTGTTTCTTCATTGCTTCATCAACAGAATGGGTAGCCCTACTTCAGAATATTTGCCAGTAAATTAAATGAGAAATATGTAGCTTTAATCTTCATCTTTTAAATTATGAACATCTTTTACTATTTGGTGTTCATTTATTTATTTGTTCAATTTTTGTGGTACTTGGGATTAAACCTAGGGCCTTCTCACTGAGCTACATCTATAGCCCTTTATAATTTTGAGACAGGGTGTTGCTAAGTCAGTAAACTCTGGATGGGCTTGAACTTTCAATGCTCCTGCCTCAGCCTCCCAGAGTGCTGGATTATAAGTGTGTACTGCCGTACCCAGTTCATGTTTTTATCTTTAAAAATGTGTGTCTGGGTGGTCTTTCGATTTTTCACTCAAAGTTTAGTTTTGGTACTACCTACTCAATTTAAAATAGGTTTTTTAGGAATATCAGGCCTTTTATTTGTTACAAATGCAAATATTTTGCCAGTTTATCATTTTCCTTTTGATTGAGTCTATGATTTCTAAAAAATTGCTCTGCCAAAGTTTAAAATTTCATGTAGCCAAGTTTTCTTTGATTCTTTTCTTGCACCTGGAATTTGAGCCTTAGTTAAATAACCTTTCCCTTTACACAAGTTACAAGGAACTCACTCATGATTTTTCCAGTGCTTCCTGTTTCACTCTTTAAATTTCAGATCTGTTTGGAGGCTGTTCATGTGTATTTGCGAAGTATGGATCTAATTTTGCCTTTTTAAAAAAACTTCCAGCCAGTCAACTTTAGCATTACTTATTAAAAAGTTGCCCAGTCATGTTAGATGCCACTCCTGTTATGTAATGTACTTTCATATGTGCTTGGATCTGTTCCCATACTTTCTATTCCACGAGACCAGAATTTGGCAAACTGGGATGCACAGGCCAAGTATGGGCCTGGTTGTGAAGATAGTGATGATGGAGCGCAGCCACCCCCACTCGCTCGCACAGCGTCTCCAGCTCCTCCCTGCTGGACAGAGGAACTGGTTGTTGTGACAAGAGATGGAGGGCTGGAAGGTTGAAATATCAAAACGTTGACCCTCTAGAAGCAGCTTGCTAACCCCTTCATTTAAATACACACTTCATTGCGCCTGTTGGTGCCATAAAATACCTCTCTTTAAATTATAAGAGGCTCATGGTGTGATTGTTCTTTCCTTGTAGATAGCCTTTTTTTCCATTTTTAAAAAATTTAAGTTCTTTTACAAATTCGATTTTCCATTAGAACTTCAGTATCAACTTGTCTAGCTCCATAAAGAAGTTTTTTGTGTGATTATTGGAGAAGTGTTAAACTTACCAATTGGGGAGAAATATCCTCTTTGTAATGTTGAATTATTTTTCCAACAAGTTACCAAGAAAAGAATAGAAAACTCCATCAAAGAACTAATCTACAAAAGTGCATCAGACTGTTCTGCTTCATTCTCCTTTATGTGGTGTATTTCTTTGTAATCTAATATGCAATCAATTTTTGTAAAAAATTTAATGTGTAATTGAAAAACAGATTTAGTCTTCTATTAATAGGGTGTATAAAGAAGCTTGATATCTACTTCTAAGATCTGCCTGCCTCATCAATTGTGCTTTTTCTTCTGAATTTGTATTTTTTTGTTCTTTTGAGCTGTTTTTTTTTACTGAGAACAGTATGGTACATTTTCCCTTCATGTCTCTGTGCATTTATGTTAGTTTGTCTCTGATTTATTCTTAAATCCATAATTGTTTTAAATACTTACCGTTAATCTTTTGCTAAAGTTTTTTAAATCATTTCCCAAATTATTTCTTGACTACTAAAGAACATCTCTGGTTTACCCTTTATTTTCTGAAGTTTGTGGAAAATACTGTCCTCCTAACATCTAGTTTGATATGTTATTTTTGCAAGTTTGATGCCAGTCTAATTAATGCCGTTTTTCTTACAAGATTTTGTAATTAAAAAATCCATTTTTGACCTCAAGACTGAAAATTTTCTTTTTTTTTCATTATGTGACCCCCCCCCCCCATTTTATTGATATGTATAAATGCAAAATTTAAGATTTACATTGATTTTGGGCATTTTGTGCAGATAAGACTGAAATTTTTCTTTTACTAATTTTTAAATTGCATTTTTGAGACAGGGTCTCACTCTGTTACGCATGCTGGTCCTGAACTCGCTGTGTACTCCTGGCAGTTCTCCTGCCTTAGCTCTCTGAGTACTGAGGTTACAGGCATGTGCCACCAAGAAAATTTTTGTTTTTATCTGTAAAGTCTAGTAATTTTCTTAGGATATCTCTTGGTGTTTATTTTGTTATGTATTTAATTTTCCTTAGTACCCAGATACCTAACTGGGAGCTAGTTTATATTTTTATTTTAGAGGATTTTTTTTTCCGTGTTTTCAGTACTGGGGATTAAACCCTAGGGCTTTTTTACCAAACTACATCCAGAGTCTAGTTGTATTGTTTTGTTTGTTTTTTTGAGACATGCAATCACTAAATTTCCCAGGCTATTTTCAAACGTTGATTCTCTTTCCTCACCTTCCCAGAGTGCTGTGATTATGAGCTTGTGCCACCACGCCCCACTGGTATAGGTCTTTTTCGGGGGATTAACTGACAGTTCCTAATCATGAGTGAGTTTTGAATATTGTCAAGTGTAATGTCAGCATCACAGTTGTGTTACCATAGCTTTGTAGTAAGTTTTAAAAACAGATATGATTTCAAAGCTCTATTAAACCCAGTTTTGTTACTGTTTCTCAAGGAGCATTTTGGCATTCAGGGACCCCTAAGATTTATATAAATTGTAGGGTAGATTTTTTACTTTCGTTTTTTTTTCACTTTCAAAAATTTAATTTTTTGTTAGGATGGATTTGTTTTCTTTCTGCAAAGAATACCTGAAATTTTTGGTAACAATTGCATTAAATCCATGGGTAGCTCTGGGGATATGACATCTTAAGTCTTGCAGTCCATTGATACAGAATGTCTTATTACTGATGTCTTTAATTACATTTGGCAATACTTGGTACACCTCACTTAAAATTAACACAAATGTACTTTTATTTTTACCATTTCTCTTGCCATTCTTGTCATGTTTTTCTTCCTTCTTTCATAGACTCAAATTTCCTTCAGATTTCATTTTCCCTTTCTTTTTGAAGAACTTCTAACATGTCTTACAGTAGAACTCTGAGGCTCAGGTTTGTGTATAGCCCAAGAAGTGAAAGAATAAAGTATGCCAAGAAAGAGGAAGTGTTTAACTTTGTACATAAATCAAAAAATATGAAGAATGTGAACTCATCAGAACTTGTAGTATGGTGTCTACTCTGATGGAAAGGATTAGTCAGAGGAGTTCAGATCAGATCAGCCATCTCTTATATGCACATTGTCTTGGATCTTCTGGAGTTCCAGGAACCTGACAAGAGACAGTTTGTCATTACAAAGGTTTGTCGTGCTGTGTTATAACCATTAAAAGCAAAAATGTAGATCTGCAGTGACTTGGAACATATGTCGTATGTATGACATAAGGAAAAATGTGTACTGAAATTTTTATTTGTGATATACGCAGCCTTTGATTTCTGTATTAGAATTATACAGTGGTTATATCTGGGTGGCAGTATTTTTATCAGTTCAATCTTTCCTTCTTTTCTCCTTATCCTCTTCTTTCTCCTTATTTTCCTTTGAGCTTGGGCTGATGTAGCAATTCCAGCACCCTGGAAGTTAAGGCAGGATTCCAGTATCAAGCCCAGCCTGAGAAATTTAGTCAGATCCTCTCTCCCAAAATAAAAATAAAAAATGGGCTGAGGTGTAGCTCAAAGTGAAGGTTCTAGGTTCAATCTTCAGTGTGGGAGGCGGGATGTGAGTAGAAAAGAAAACAAACAAAAAACCTGCTTTATGTGGAAGGGAGTGCCTGTATAAGTCTATTGTCTGTTAAATTTTTTTATGTATGTATGATTGAGTTTTCTTAATTTGAAGTGAGTTTTTAGAAGAATATTCTAGTTGTGCTATCAGTCTTTTCTTACTGTGTAGGTTACGGTTTTGTTTTAAATTTAATTCTTTAAAACTAGCCCACTGGCGCAGGCCTGTAATCCCAGTAGTCTAGGAAGCTGAATTGGGAGAATTGCAAGTTCAAGCCCACCCAGGGCAACTTAGTAAGATTTAGAGAGCCCCTGTCTCAAAATTAAAAATAAAATGTGGGCTGGGATACAGTTTTGTTGGAAGGCCCTTGGTTTCATCCCCAGTACCATAGAAATACCAAACAACAATAAAATAAATAAATATAATTCTTTTAAAAAGAACTGAGATATATTTTGCATATCATAAAGTCAGTTTCATGTTTCCATTATAATGGTGACCCGTTATCATAAACCAATGTCAGAACTTTTTATTGTCTATAATGGTATCTTTTCAGTCTTTTATTAATGCTTTGAATAGAGATTATTTTAAGAGTCTATAGTATTAGATTTGTCCTAATCATTACCAGTTGTTTTGTCCTATTTAAGAAAACTTTGCCCATTCCAAGATCAAGATCATGACAGTGTTTTCATATTTTTTTCTAACAGCTGTATATTTTACCTTTTACATTTAGATCTCTAATCTGGCAGGGTGGGGGTGGGGAGAGAGAGAGAGAGAGAAAGAGAGAGAGAGAGAGAGAGAGAGAGAGAGAGAGAGAGAGAGAGAGAGAGAGAGAGAGAGCACTTTAAAATTCTCCAAGAATATCCAGTTGTTAGCCTTTTATTGAAAGGACTACCTTTTCCCACTAAAGTGTCTCCCTGGCATTTAATCAGGTGAACCTAAGTGTTTGAATGTTGCCTCCACTTACCACTTATGCCTGTATAACTGTGTAGTGAGCATAGCTATTTAACATTAGTAATACTTATTGTCTCATAATGTAGGTACTCTGACTGGTTCTTTCACATTAGCCCTTTATTATTTCCATATTAATTTTAAAATCATCTCAATTTTTGTTGGGTCTTCTGCCATTTTATTGGTATTATGTTTAATTCATTCTTACTGTTTAAGCTTTTGGTGGGTTTCTTGGTTTTCATTAAATTCTGTAAGTTGGCAGGTAATAATAAGTGGTAATTACTATTACAGTTCATTATATTATAATTTATAAATTCTTGGGTAGATTTTATGTTTGAATCTTAGATGAATCTGCCAAATGGTGCTTAAACACAGTAATACAAGAAATGATTATGATATGATATAGTATTTTTCTAGCTTTAGCTGACCTCACTGGTAGATGCTTTAATATTTTTTCAAGATGACTTTTAGTAGAGCAAAGAATGAAGCAATTTTTAAAAAAATATAATTTGTCCCTGTAAGCAATATTAGGTTGTAGGTGCTTTGCATATGTTTCTATTCTAGCACCAGAGCAGGATTATCTCTGTTTTATAAAGAGAGAAGACGAAACCCAGGAGTGCAGGTTTAATTAGGCACTCAGAGTCATAGAGTGTGGAACTGGCAGGGCTCCTAGTTTGCACTGGAGATGCCCCGCCCTGAGTTTTTTATGCTTCACCGGACACACTCCCTCTGTGCACCATACTTCACAACCAAGTGACTTGTGACCGTTTTCTTGTTAATGCTTTTACCCTCCTCCCCCATACACACACACTTCCTTCAGTGAATATAAAAAAGTTTTATAAGATTTGCTTTTAAAGCTATCCTTGAAGTATGAAGTACTAGGAAGCTAATTAAATGTGCTTTCTACCCTTTTCTGCTTTCTCAGTAGAAACTTTTAACAGACTCCTGTCTTTATTTTAGAACTTTTTAAACATTAAAATAATTGAGCTTTTCTTTTATGAAGTAACTCAGTACTTTGAGAGAGAAAAGGGTGAATTCCCACCTGAAAGTAGATTTTTTTTAAAAAACACCTATCGTGAGGATCAGAAATGGTGTGGCATCTTTTCTTGTACAGTTTGTATCCTTATTGTGTACAGTGTGGAAAATAGGGAAAGGAGTAAGGAAAAACAACATCACTATTTTTGTAATTGTGATTCATAGGAGAGCTATAAAAGTAACTGATATGCATTTTCAGCAAACGTTATTTTATTTCTGTGTTTCACTAGTGTACCAAGAACTACCCTAAGTGTTAAGGCTGCAGAATGAAAAAAACTACCAATTGTCCCTGTCCTGTGGAAGTTAAACTTGACTAAGGGACTCTTCTCGTTTTAAAGCTGTTCACTCAGTCAACTCAGTCTGTGAAGCTCTTTTCCCACCTTTCTTATAAATGGGGGACACAGGCACAGAGATGTGACATGGCACGCAGCAGGACAGACTCTTACTGAAGCTTTGAGCAAATAGTTTCTGTTTACTTCACTAGAGCATGCACACTGGGTGGGGTCTTGGTGTCTTACATTTTAAAGTTTGAATTGAAAAGTCACTTTTTCTCACTGTTAGAAAAGAGATTTGTCGGGGCTGAGAGTGTAGCTGAGTTCTGTGTTTGAAGCCCTGGGTTTATGCCACAAAAAACAAACAAACAAGAAAAGAGAGATGTCCGCTTAAAGGAAAATTTGGTAAAGGATGGATCAACAGAAAGAGCAGAAATCATACGGAGATAATATTGTTTCAACATAGTTTCCTAAATAAACACATTTCAACTGTAAAGATGAATGAGATCACACAGTATTGCTTTTCCGCACTGATAGTTTGACCTTTTTCCATGTCACATTTTCCTAAAACCGTGCTCTCTAGCTTTAAACAGCCAGCTAATGCCTTCCTAATTTTTAATGCAGCAGGCAGCTCTCCCCCTCCATCCGTAGATTTAAACAACCTCTGAGTGAAAGTACATCTTAAAACATTTGTACACCCTTTCTTTGGTCTTTATACCTTAAATAGTACAATAGAACTGTTCATGTAGCGTTTACATTGTATTTACATGGGTATAAACCATCCCAAATCATCAGATGATGGAAAGTATATGGGAGGATGGGTTGTATGCAAACACTACACCATTTTATATAAGGGGCTTACATAACTAGGATTTCCAGAAATCAAATCCACATGGATACTGAGGGTCAACTATATTTACATACCATTTGTTCTGTTTAATATTGAAAATGTACTTAAGAGAAGGAACCTGTTTCACTGCATGACTAGAGAAATCAGTGTTGCTATTGCTGATGTAAGTTACTGTAAAGATAAACATCATAGGGACAGATCCCTATGCAATCCTAGCCACTGTCTCCCCCCAAAAAACTGAACGGGGGGGTATTTTTAATTAAAAATAGACAGTTGCCAATATTAGAGAGAAGTGAAAATATATTTTGATAGACTGAAAGAACTGAAGGCAGTATCGTTTACACTGTAGGGTTTGGTGTATCCTAATTTTACTGTGGGTTTTCAGGTACTTTCTGAAGAAATAAAATTGGCATGTAGTTGTACTTGTTTGTTTATGTGTCTTTATATATATATATATATATTAGAAATACATGCTCATTCAGAAAAGGCATTGCTGTTCTGATTGTAAGATATCCATGATTGCAAGAAACATCTCTACCTGATAAATATTTAACTGTGAAAAAACACACTTTAGAATTGATGAAATAGGGAATATGCTGGGTTCTGTTCTTTGATATTTCAGTTTTTAAAAAATCTTGGCATCCTATTAGACCAGTGTTGTGAACTATGATAGATTACAACCTCCAGTTTGAAAATATGAATCCTGACTCCTACCAGAAAATCAGTATTGTTGAATTACAGTGTAAATGTTCTAAATAAAATAAAATCTTTACGCTATTATGTGGGAGAACGTGAATCTAAGAGAAAAAGAAAAGGGTCTTCTAAGAGTACTGTAATCCTTGTATTCCAGAAAGCTGATGCAGGGAGATCACAAATTGAAGCCCACTTTGCACAATTTAGCAGTTTAATGAAACCCTAACTCAGAAACTTTAAAAGGGCTGAGTATGTAGCTGAGTGGAAAGACCTTGGGCTCAGTCCCTAGTAATGCATAAGAACAAATAGAAAACCACACGTGCACTGGCACAGTCAACACTCACACATAATAGAATGAGTCTCTGTTTTGCTGAGTTGGAATGGAACCCAGCTCCTAAGCATGCTGGACAAGTGCTGCACCACTGGATTGCACTCTAGTGAGAAATATTTTTTGAAATACACAGAAGTGAAAGATAATAAACTACAGCTGTACTGAAGAATCTCAAAGAGAGAATGTTAAGCAAAAGAAGCCAGGCACAAAAGAGTTGATGTAACATAACTGCATTTCTATAAAGCTCAGAAGTGAGTAGAATGACATCACTAGTCGTTAGGGAAAGCAAATCAGAACAGCCGAGATTCCGCCTCACCTCTGCTAGGGTGGCTTATGAAAACAAAAAGCTAGTGCTTGCTGGTCACATTGCACAGAAATTGGAAAACTTGGAGACCGTTGGTGGGAATGCAGAAGGATGAAGCCGCCATGATAATCTATGTGGTAGTTTCTCAAAAAATAACAGTAGAGTCAGAGCCAGACCTAGAGCTAGTATTTCTGAATATCCAAAAAAAAAAAAAAAGAGAAATCAGGATTTTGAAAGGATTAACATTCCCACATTGATTGTTGTATTATTAATAATAGCCAACATGTGAAAACAACCTAAGCATCCAGTGACAAAAAGGTATGTACACATACTGGAATATTATTTGACGTTTAAAAAGAGATTCTGTAATATGCAACAGTGTGGATGATCCTTGAGGACATTATGCCAAAAGAAGTAAGCCAGTCACAGTGAGAAGCACTGCTTGATTCCCCACCGGAAAAACACAAGTAGTCAGACTCATGGAAACAAAGACTAGGTGGTGCCTAGAAGAGGTTAGAAGAAGGAAGGCTTAGGGCGCTTACTAGTTAAATATCAGAGTTCAGCTAAATAACCAGCCTCGTGGCACAGGCATCCAGCATTCTGGGAGGCTAAGGCAGGAGGACCCCAAGTTTGAGCCCAGCTCGGGCAACTCCACAGCTTACTGATAGCGTGATAGTCTGGGGATGTAGCTCAGTCTGAAGACCTTGGCGTCTATCTCCAGTACCAGGAAAAAATTCTTGTTATGTAAGATGAAAGATTTTAGAGATGTGATATATAACATTGATCCTATAAACAACAGTAATGTGTTCTATACTCAGAAATCTTCTAAGAAAGTACATTTTATGTTCATTTTATTTCCTACAAAACAAAGTAAGTCTATGGTGATACTTAAAAAAGTAAGTGATTACCTTTGAGGGGTTAACAGGAGGGAGGTGTTTGGGAACCTGGTAGCATCCTTTCTGTGAATCTTAATACTACTTATACTTGAGAATTTTGCTTTTTAATATATTACAATTCAGAAATACTTTAGAGAGAAGAAAAAAGTCAGGGCAGGGTGTGAAACTTAACAGAGGGCCTGCACTTAATCTTCAGCACCAAGTGAAGGTTTTCTTCTATGTATACCACAACTTTTATTTATTTTGTAAACCTTATAGTGGTAAGAGGAGTTTAATTCACAGCAGAATGGAAAGCTAAGTACAGAGTTATCTTATATAATCTTTGTTCCTATATACACGGCCCTCTACACCTCTTCCCCCCAACCCTGTAAGGCATTTATTACATTTGAACCTTCTCTGATGCGTCATTGTCATTCAGGAACCCATCGCTGAGGTAGAGTTCTCTCTTTTTAGTATTGCACACTTTACACGTTTGGACAAATTTGTAAGGACATGCGTCCACTATTGTAGGGATATACAGAGTGGTTTTGCAGCCCTAAAAAGTCCTCTGTGTTCCACTTACATGTTTTTAAAGGATACTATACCGTTGGATTTTTGTATGATTTCTTTTTGTCCAAAGTGGGGGGCTACAATTTTGTATAGTTGTTTGAGATGAGGGAGGGAGTGGGAAGACCAGAAAGAGAGAGGGGAAGGATAATAATGTCCATGATGCTCTGGGTAACCATTGTGTAACACACACACACACACAACACACACACACACACACACACACACACACACACACACACCACCACCACCACCACCACCACCACCCCACACCCCCCCACACACACACCACCCACCCTCCCTGGGGTGAGGGGGATAAATTGCTGGAAGTTGCGTTATGTCCACTGGGCTGCTCTTCGAAGTGTTGTGTACTATTCTTTCAAGTTTAATGTTTGTAAATATTCTCTGAAAAGTAACAGTTTATAATACTTTTAGGCAAATTTCTATACCATAAGTAAAGTTGCCAATTTGATAGATGAGGAATTGCATCTTCTTTTGTTACTGTAGACATGCAGTTATGGCCACTATTTAAATTCTTGATTTTGAAATATCTGTACCTTCTTTTATTTGTCTATATTAAGGAGTTAATTTTTAACTGATTTACAAGATGTCTTTATAATCTCTCCTGAAGTATCTACCCCAGTTATATTTGTCCTTAAAAGTTTTTAACTTTCTGAAGATTCAAAAAATTACTTTTAAAATGGTCAAATGTAAATCTATTTCTGTACAACTTTTTTCCTATTGCTGACTTTTAACTATTCCTGTGTTTGCTTTTATTAGTTTTATTTTTCTGTACTTGATTCTTTTAATCCATAGTATGTTTTGATATGTAACATAAGAATTTTTAATTTTTAAGTACTCTTATTTATCCCTCTCCCCATCAACTTGAAGTTCAAACTTTATCATATACAAATTTCTAAGTGTAGATGAATCTGATTCTGAAGTTTGTATTTGTTGTATTGCTTTGGTGTGCTAGGAACCATGCTGTTTTCATTATGGTAGCTTTTAAAGAAAGTGTTGGAAGCTGGCAAGGTGTTGCACACCTGTAATCTGAACAGTCCACTTGAGACTGAGGCAGAAAAATCATGGTTTCAGGGCCAGCCTGGGCTGTATATTGAGATCCTATCAACAAAGCAAAAGAAAAAGTTAATTTTTATATGTGTTCTCTTTGGGAAAATGGTTGGAGATGATGCTTTAGAAATTGAAGTAGAATTACAGTTTAGATTATTTCGAAGATTTAGTGCATTTAAAAAATCTAATAGTTTCAGTCAGACCTCCAGTATATTAGAAATTTATTAGCAATTTACATTTTTGTTATTTTATAGAAAGAAAACAACTGCTATGTTTCTGCATTTTAGTATTTGTTTGGAGGGTGAAAGTTTTCCAGGAGAGGCTGTGGTTAGTGATAGTCAAGATAGGTGTGCTTTCTTCCTCTCAGTTGCTCAACTGGTAAAAGAGATAGGGACTACTATTTGGATAAACATGTCTTTTTTTTTAATGAATGCTTCCAGATTCTCCATAATCTTATCTTAGGAGGGCACTAGATAGAGTAAATAATCACAGCAGCAAATTCTTGTGTTTGCCTTGCTAGTTATTGCTCTTGGCATTTATCTTAGGAATTTACAGTAAGAAGTATCCGACAGGTAGATTTAGATTTTTATACTTGGCCTGATCAAGATTTATTTTTATTTTCTTTTATTTTTTATTATTGTGTTTAACTTAATAATCTTAAACATTGTAATCTTTGTGATTTCTGAGTTGGTTTGAGATTTCTTCTGATGTTCTAGGACCGGATTTTAATATATTCCAAGGAAAATTGAAGATAATATATAGTAGTTCTGTTTCTTTGTATGTGTGTTGTATGTGTGTTGGTAGGTTGATGGGTTGAGGCTACATTCCAAGAACACCGGTGGACACCTGCAGCCAGGCATATAGGCCAGATTTTATGTATATTTTGTTCTTCTGTCTACATGCATATCTGTGATAAAAATAACTTATAAAGTAGGCACAGTAGGAGGGTAATGACAATACTAATAAAAGATCAGTTGTAGCTGTACTGTACTAAAAATTAGTAAATGTGGTTTTGTTCTGAAATTTTCTTTTTACTATTTTTAGACCATAGTTGACCAGAGATAACAGAAGCTGCAGAAAGTGAAATGTAATGAGGTTTTTAGCATGTTGGCAGTGTTTTATAGATAGAAAGTTTGAGATATATCTATTGTATTTAAGCTTCTTTTTCCTCTTTTGCTTACTTTCCATCAGAGATGGAGAAGAGTTTTAAAAACATTTGAAAATGATTTCCAACATTTTTTATATACTTTGTAGAATTTTATTTAGTTTATAAAGGTAAATTTAATCCTGTTTATAAATCTTGCTTTTTAGAGATTTTAAGTTTTTTATTGCCCTGTAATGTAACTTGACTATTGCTTTCCTTGCAACAGTAGCCTTTGCTATTTTTTTTAATTTGAATTTTCCGTTTTTTTCTTCCTCCATTTTTTTAACGTGGGTGTGGGTGCACGCGTGCTTGCGTGCGTGTGAATTAGCTATCTTTTTTCCCCTTGTGGGTAGAGGAATGCCTCAATTCTACTTCTTTTTATTAAAAAGTCCTGCCTGCAGTCCATCAAATTGATTTATATGGCACAACCAACAGTTTGAAAATACCTGAGACACTTTTCTTTATGGAAAGTATACTTCTAAATTATACCATTTTGTAATCTTTTACTTAATGCAGAATTTGTAGAACTTTGAAAGTAGGAAATAGATTTATATAATGCTCAAAGCCAAGAATTTTTCAAGTGTAATATATTGCATGCTAGCTGGTGGTACCTCCTAGCAAAGATGCATCACTGCTCAGTGCCTGCTGTGCTTGTCCACAAACAGAGGCCAAGTAGTGGAACCAGCCTGTCATTTCTGCTGATTGGCATGACAGCGCAGGAAGGCAGAATGTGCAAAAGAGCTTCTGGAATTAGAGAAATGCTATAAAGAAAAGAGGAATTCTAGGTGGCAGCCGAAATTTCATAGCAGGTTCAATTTTGTCAGACTCAATTAACCAGCTGATGAAAACATTAAATTTTTCTTGACAAGTTTTAGCTTATAATATTCTAAGATTGCGTGTGTCTGTGTGTGTGTGTGTGTGTGTGTGTGTGTGTGTGTGTTTGTGTGTGTGTGTGTGTGAGAGAGAGAGAGAGAGAGAGAGAGGAAGAGAGAGGGGAAGAGAGGAGGGGGAATACGTGCAGTTGGGTAAACTTTCTCAAGTTTTATTTGGTTTTAAATAGAATTCGGTCTTAAGAGCATACTTTACATCAGGGCTACCTAGATTGTACTTGTGGGGCCTGTGGAGAGTTTTTGCCATTGCCCATTTGGGTAGCTTGTTAATGAAAAAGCATAGATGAAAAGGAAAGTTACTATTGTTAGGCTAGCTTTGAATCCTGCACCTATTTGATGCATAACTCAGGCAAGGTGCAAAATATTTTTGAGCCATGCCCCTCTCTGTAAGACAGGCTATGTGTATATTCATGGAGGGTTGTTTTAAGAATTAGAAACAGTTTCTACAAAGTTTTTCTAAGTTTTAATGGCTGGCTATCTTAGGCAGTCATTAAACAGTAATCATTGTTGTTTCTGTCTGTGGAGCTATAAGGTAATGTATATTGTTGATCATATTTTTAATATATATAATTGTTTGGTTTCATAAATATCACCTACAAAATATACTCAGGAATGGGCATTAGATTCTAGTGGCAGTTCTTCAGTGTTGCGTATTATGACGGAGTCTGTCATGGTAGTATCAACACACTTCCTTAGGTTAGTACTGTTACCCAGCCACATCATTTCACTGAAGCGGTGTTCTTGAGCAGAGACATGCATCATCACAATTATCTGTAGAAATAAAAAGTCTTAATGTATGCTTAGGCTCCATCTATTCCATGGGCAGCTATTTTGTGCATGATATTCATATTAACCGTACTGTAGGGGCCATGGCTCTAAGTAAGGACCCCTGTTAACAAGGTTTCACAATTTTGAATTTAGTGACAAGCAGGATTTATTCTTGAATCAAGATACAGCACTTTACATTCTGTAAGTTATTCTGTAGGTCATACTCTGTTACTTGGTCATATAAAAGAAAGTTATACGTGAAGACTGTTAAATACTATGTCACAGGAAACAAGCAAAGAAGAATAGGCCTGAGATGGCAGCTCTTTACTCTGTTTTCCCAAGGGGACAAGTTGGAAGCTCAGACCTCTCAGACACTGACTGGTTTTTCAGGTGAATGAGGGCGGGGCTGGAGTGTTGCTCATGGTAGAGTACACAGCTTGCCTACCATGCACAAAGCCCTGAATTGGATTTTCAGCGTAGTCAGTCTGTCTGGTGTCTGTCTGTCTCAAGTGGGTGGGATTATTTTACACCTACCTCTCCCCCTGTGGAAATGAAGAGACAGTTTAGATTGTTACATTGTGAGTGCTACTATTAATAAGTAGAGGCCAAGAATTCTGTCAGCCTCATATACTGCACGTGATAGCGCCCACAACAGAGAATTGTCTGTCTCTGATGATGGTGATGATAAGTAATAATAACAGTAATCTGATCTACCTTAGACTGCAGTTGCTGCTTTTTCGATGATCTCTCAGTGATATTAGGGTCAGAATAGGGATGAGAATATCATGTATTTTTATCTATTTAAATGTGATGCTCCTTGGTAAATGTAGGAGGTAAGAAAGGGTAATGAGCAGGGTAGGAAGTGAGTAAGCTAGGTGGGTATTTCAAAGAACCTTTCTTTCCCAGAAGTGTAGGAGTCTTGAAAAGGGGATTTCACCTTTCAGGTTGACTAACCTATGGCTTCATGCCAGCATTTGAATGTGGGAAACAACTTCCTTATCTCTTGGGAGGCTCATTGTTTTTCTTATTTCTTCCTCTGACCTGTGATGTTTTGTCTATTGCCTTTGAGAAATAAAAAGTAAAGTTTAAAGTGCGCGTGCGCGTGTGTGTGTGTGCGCGTGTGTGTGCGTGTGTGCGTGTGTGCGTGTGTGTGTGTGTGTGTGTGTATTATAAGAGGCCAGTCCATTTCTTGCTGTCACCGCTTACTCCCACAAACCCCATATAGCAGGCTGAAAAGGTGATGGGGGACAGGAGAGGTCTGTATTGTGTTTACCAGAGTGGTCAGCTCCTTACTGTACCAGGGGCGTTTGGTGAAGTGTATGGGAAGAATTAATACCCGAGCTATTGCTGTAGTCCAGCATTAGCTAATATGTACTGAAGTGTTATTAATGGATAGTACTATGAAAGGAAGATGTCCAGATCTAACAAACTTGAAAAGTAGGTAGGATTAATTTAACCTAATCTAGCTTGATTTGTGCATATAGTACATTGCAGCCTTTAGTATCTTCATGGAATGTATTAGAGAGACAGACAGAAAGAGATGGACACAGAGAGACAGATATGCCTGTGCATTATTTCTCAAATTTAGTTGGACATATCTTTCCTGTGATCATTTTTTGTGTCACTTGGAATGCTCTTTGATGCTGGTTCTTCTGTCATTCATTGTAGCTTCACAATAGCTTTTTCTCTTGGTAGTGAGGAATGGCTTAGTGGTTAAGCCTAGCAAATGCTAAGTCAAGTGCCAAGTACTCCAGTTCAGTTCCGCAGCACCACATAAGCTGGCCGTGGTGGTACACACCTGTAATCTCAATACTTAGGAGGCTGAGGCAGGCAGATTGCCCTGAGTCCAAGTCTGGCCTGGGCTCCACAGTAAGTTCAGTACCAGCCAGGGCTACAGAGCTAGATCCTGTGAGAGAGAGAGAGAGAGAGAGAGAGAGAGAGAGAGAGAGAGAGAGAGAGAGAGAGAGATTGAAAGTGTGTAGGATGGGCAGCTATTCCAACACTCACAGTGTTTTATTAAATGCAGTTTTATTAAATTATGCACCATTATTCTTTTTTATGGAACTTCAGAGAACCATTGCTATTTCTCTAAAGAGATTGTTTCCCCGTTCCTTGACATGCTCTTTTTTCCTTTCATAGTTTCAGCCACGTTCTTTCTCCTTGCCACTCTTCGACATTATGGTGTCCAAGGTAGCTTGGTAGATACCATATTTATAGGATGGGGTGCTTGTTAGTTCTTGTCAGTCCTACCTTGCTCATTCTAAAAAAACCCTGCTGGCTGTATTCATCCCTAAGTCTCTTGAAAATAGTAGTAAAGTTACATGGAGACAGGTTTCCTCCTTCTCCATTCCTTTCTTTGCATTTAGAATTATTGTTGCCACCACTCTAGCTCTGTTGTTTCTTTTTCTTTGAGACAGGGTCTTGCTCTGTGGCCTATGCTGGTCCTGAACTCAATATGGAACCCAGGCTCGCCTTGGGCTCCAACAGTTCTCCTGTCTCAGCTTCCTGAGTGCTGGAATTACAAGTGTGTGCAACCATACCTGGCTTACGTGGTGCTGGGGAATCAAACTCAGGTTCTTAGCACTTGCCTAAGTACTTGCTGCTTTAACCACTGAACCATTTCTCCAGCATTAGCTCTTTTTAAAGCTTAGGACACATTGCTTTTTCCATAGCACATGGTTTGCTTTAGGTACAGAAAACCTCTTTCCCTGTTGCAGACTGCTCTCTGGGGCTTCAGAGGTGTTAGTGAGGAAGCTAATGGATTTTTCACCAGGAGCCATTCTGTGAAAGTTTCTGAAGCTAGAAAAGTGAGACAGTAACAAGTCTGGGGAAGTAGTCTGCCTGCCTGCCTGCCTGCCTGCCTGCCTTCTTTTCTTCCTTCCTTCCTTCCTTCCTTCCTTCCTTCCTTC